>PVJH01026591.1:0-29844 GCA_004026705.1 Nesogale talazaci
CCCCAATGGACTCTTCAGATCCCCAATCCTGGTCTTATTTCCCTGAATTACTTCACAGTCAAATTTCTATAAGACTCTTCTTTTAGAAATATATTGCTTGATTTCCTTTCTAGACAGAACTTGAATAGAATGATTTCGGGATAATAATTCATTAGGCATTTCACCGTGAATGATGAGGTAAAATCTTATGGAACATCTCTGTCTCCTCACCCCTTAAATGGGAATAATATCTTTTCCAAAATTGGCTGTCAGAATCTGAGAAGCTACTGTTAAGTCTTTTAATCTCCTTTTATCTTCACTGCAATCAGTACTGTCACTTTCTGCTGTAGCTTACTCTCAAAAGTGACCTCTCTTTTCTCGAGAACTCATCTATCTAACTTTGTACTTGCAGGATGCTCTGATACCCCATCAATTACTTCTTCTTTTCATTGACACCAAGTATTTCTGAAGTATCTACTTTGTTTGTCTATTCATTGTTTGCTGGTCTCCTCCTTCAGAAAACACATCCATTTTTCATTGCTTTCACAATCACCTATCTATTTATGATGCTCAAAATCATCCTGTACTATTTTTCATCTCTTTGTGTATTATGTTCAAAACCATTATGCACCATTTTTTTCCTTTCTCAAATTCAGTTTTAAGTGCCTACTTCACTTGTAAATTTTCAAGAGAAAACGTACAGCTCTGTTTGTCCTTTGCGTCTCAAATACCCAGACTGGTCTGTGGATCACTCTAGAAAGGGGTGCTCACACTTTTTTAGCATGCGAGCTACTTACAAAATGATCAAGTCAAAATGATGTGCCAACTACAAAAATGCAAAATATGTACTTTTGTTTGTTACATTTATTCATAAATGCACTTAGTGCAGTTGTTTGTGCATGTATTTGACACCTAAGATGGCATCTGATTGACTGCACTGTATATCAGTTAAGTGACAGGATTGATGATAGGCTGACGTCTATTTTTTAATGCCGTACAATCTACCCACACTACATTTGTGATCCACTTGTAGATTGCAATTAATATATTGAGCACTCCTGCTTTTGAAGTTGAAGTAAAAACAATAGAGAGAGCTGAAAAAGAGAAAAAGAGATGTGCATTGTGACTAACTTACAGTTCTACCTCTTGGGCCTATTATGCCTTCTCTGCCGAGTGGACCAGTGTTTCCCTGTTGGAGTAAAACAAAAAAGTCAGCCTCAGATCATGAAAATTCTGAAAAAATGCAGACAATATCTTGTGCTAAAGTAAAATAGCCCACATCTATGTGATTATGGTTTTTATTATAAAATTGTGTTGCATTATTAGAAATAGTAGCAATTTTCATCCACACTCAATGACACAATTCTGCATGTTATTATAGCTTCCTATATCAAGAGAGTTCCAGCTGTTTAAGCCCTAATAGACTGATAAGCTGACATTTTAATTTCTATATAGTGATAACATCAATGATGCCATTACATAAAAGTAGAGCTACTTTACATTTAAAGCACTATGTAGGAGGATGAACTGGTGAATACAGTCCTTCAAGGATGTTGAATAAGCAGTTGCATGACATCATATAGCATGGAATAGAGATAAGGCTCTGGAGAGTACTCAGGGTATTGTATGAGAGAACGAAACTTCAGCTTCTCATCTATAAAGTGGAAAGAAGAATGTCTACTTAAAAGACTTGTCAAATATGAAATGTACTTTTTAACCTGGAAACTATTATTTAGTTTTAGAGATAACCAAATAAGCTTGGCTTCTGCTCTACTCTGCCAAAATTCGGTATGAATCCCAATGACAATGAATATTATTAAATCTCCATCTTTTGATAATGTCGATGATCTAGCTGACTTCCCTCACATCCCCAACCATTGCAGAAGTATAGAAAATACCACCAAATAATATAATTAAAATGTTGTTTATTGGTAGCTTTACTAAAGTAACTGAGATAGTTTTAACATTAAGTTGACCTAGAACTACATGATACTATAAGAGTAAATCTCATATAATCTCTTTTGACAAAGATATAGTTTATAAATATGGTAGCTGAATTTCAAAGATCTATTTTGCAATAAAGGAATTTGGTTTCTAGACTGGCTTATAACCAAACTAGTGTCAAGGAAGCATCAAGCCAAACAATCAAACTATGATTTGACTCTCTGAAATGATAATCTGTTAAAAGAATGGAAAGGCATCCATGATATCATAATTATCTAATGTGACACTAAAAACCAAATCCACTGCCATCGAGTTGCTGCTGACTTACAGTGACCCTCAGTAACAGGACAGAACTGCTCTTGTGGAGCTGTGGAAAACTGCAAGTTTCTGAAATTGTAATTCTTCATGGGAATAGAAAGCACTTCTTTTTTTCCCTCAGAGCAGCTGGTAGTTTCAAACTGCTGATCTTGTGGTTAGCAGCCCAACACATAACCACTGCATCACCAGGAGTATAATGGAAATACCACAAGTGGGTAGCTTTATCAAAGAGAAATGTATTCTCTCCCTGTTTAGGAGATTAGAAATCTGAATGCAGGGTGCCAGGTCTAGGGGAAAGGATTTTTCTCTCTGTTGATTCTGGGAGAAGTTCTTTGCCTTCTTTCAAAATCTCTGGGTCTAAAGTTTCCTGGAGATCTCCATGTGTCCAGGCATGAATCTTCCTTGGTGCCTAGGTGGTTCTCAGCCACAGGATCCTTAGGTCACTTTTGGACCTCAACTCCACTCCTGTCTCTTCTCTGCTCATGTATCTATCCTTAGTCTCTTTGAAGACAAAAGGTGATGCACGTCATCTCTCAGGGAAACACCCTTTACATCAGATCATGGATGTGGCCTGAGTTAAGGTATTATATCCTGACTTAATAAACAACTGATTGACTGATCACATTAGGTCACATTGTGAGAAATGACTATATCATTATATGACTACAGTCTTACATCATTACACAAATGCCTAATCATTGAGAAGTATGATCCAGGTAAGTTGACATGGACCTTTGTGAAACACAATTCAATCCATAACTGTCTACCTTGTGACCCTCCCATAACTCATTTCCTTATCTCATACAGAACATTTTCATTCCACCATATCATCCCCAAAGTCTTAAGTTAACTCCAAATCCAAATTTTATCCTGGTACTAAATTTATTCCTGAATCTGTGAAATCTAGAATACAAGCTATTTGTTTCCAAAATATAATGGTACAACCATCATTGGCAGACATTTCTATTACAAATGGGAGACAGTAAAGGGAAAGAGAGAACAATGGGCACCAACTAAATTAGAAAAACAACAGCAACACAGTAAATCTATCTACAAAAGTTCACAAGGACCGACAACAACCTGTTATTCTCTGAGACCCTTAGTCCAGGCAATGGATTTACCCTCTGGATTCTGGGTGTTGATTATGCTTTCTGTTTTGTGGGTAGTGACTCTTCAGTGTGAGCTTCAACTCTGTCTCCCAAAGTCTGTGGGATGGCAGCTTTCTCCCTTGGCTTTGGTGGGTCACATTCCCTTATTCCACTTGAGTAGTGCCCCTACCTCTTTAGTCCCAACAATTTCTGTTCTTCTGCCCTTTGGCCCTGGCAGTACTACTTTCTTAGCATTGGGCAGCAGATCCAGTCTCATCCACATTGTACTTTTGAATAGCAGCTTCCTACTCTAGAACTGAATTGGTGAATATCTGATTTTCTTAAAACTCACAAGGCTGTGGCCACATCCATGGATACCTCAGAGGCTCACACTTTAAGACACAAAAGGCCATGGTTCCATGCTGTGATGTTAGTAGACTATAGAGATTGCAGATGCACCCTTTGAAATACAGGCAACTCAGCTTCCTGTGCTACCAGCTTGCCAGTTTCTGCTTCCTGGTTCCTTGACCTCTTATCTTCTCTGGTCTCGAGGCCTCGCTTAGCCAAAGCCTTATTCAGCCAAGTTTTATAAAGCTGTTCAGCAATTGTAATAAAGGCCTGAAAATACACTCTTTTACCAATAAGCCTTGGATTGGAGGTGCTCAGTTTCTCCTTCAGAATGGCAGCAAACTGAGTTCTGTCAACAATTGTCCAGAATCACCTTACTCCACTAAAAAGTTCTCTGCCTGAAAGTACTTAGCTTTCTGGCTCCAGGGGAAAGCTCCAGTGCCATCTTGCTCATCTAGTTCTGTTACTGTTGTTTCTCTGCTGCTGTTTCTCGCCATTTTCACTGTTTCTGGTGTTAAGAGTTCTCTTCACTTTCTTCAGAGCCCCCACTAGAATTTCCTCTGAGTCCATAATACCACTAACAGTATCCACAAGGCAAACAAGGCATTTACTATTAGGCAAATTAATACTCTACAAGCCACTATGCATTATCCAATTCCAAATTGCTTCCATATTTTAAATCTTGTTAGAGCAGCACCCCACTCCTGGCACCAAATTTGGTCTTAGTTATCTAGTGCTGAGATAACAGAAAATTCACAAGTGGACTGCTTTAGCAATCAGGAATTTATTCTTTCACAGGTTAAAAGGCTAGAGTTCTAATTCAGGATTTGAGCTTTAGAGAAAAGATTTCTGTCTCTGTTAGCTATGGAAAAAACTTCTTGTTGTCTTTCAAAACCTCTGGGCCCCAGTTCTTTGGAGACTTTTCTGGGACTTGGCATCAATCTTCCCCTGGGTTTAAGAAGTTTTCAGCTCTTAGATATCCTCCAGTGAGCACTACATTCAGCCAAGTTGATAGGTATTTTTGGTGACACAATGCAATCCATGACACAGGGATCTAGATAAAACTACTCCCAGAGCAAATAATTTCAAAGTTTGTATGTTTAGAAAACATATGACTTTAACAGTTGGTACCAGTTTTCTATGTAAACGAATCTTTGCAATGGAGAAAAATTGATCCAGATTTCCTTGTTTTAATTAATTATCAAATATTTACTGATAGATTAAATGTGCTAGATAGACCATTCAGTATTATTTATTTTGCATTTTAATTTTATAATCACTATGGAACTAATGCATCATTTGATTGATGCAATGAAGCCAATTTGATTTGGTTTCAAATTTTGACTGCTTTATGCTCTAGCCCAGTGGTTCTCATCCCCTTTGGGGGGGGGGGTCAAACAACCCTTTCACAGGGTTGCCTAATTCATAACAGTAGCAAAATTACAGTTATGAAGTAGCAACAAAAATAAATTTATGGTTGGGGGCATCACCACAACATGAACTGTATTAAAGTGTCACGGCCTTAGGAAGGTTGAGAACCCCTGCTCTAGCCCTTTATGACCTTGAGCAAATTGCCTTTCAAAGACTTACATTCCCTACAGGAAAATCTCTCACAGATCTTTATGAAAATGAGATGAGACAAAGGATACTTATTGAACACCAATATCTGGTACATAGTAGTCTCTTGACAAAAATTAACTTATTGAAATTTTTTGCTCAATTAATATTCACTTAATAAAGAAATAACTGCACTTACAAATTAGTAATGTGTGAGTTTTTTGCCAGAACTTTTCTATTTGTAAAATGATTAGACTTCTGGACAAGCAAAGTAATGTAAGCTTAGACTCTGGGTCTATGATTCTCTGGTTAGAACAGGTGGGAGGCAGGAAGCCAACTTCTTTTTGGCAATATCATCAAAGGATTCAATTAACTGAGAATTAATAAAACAGAAATGAAGGGATTAAAGTTGTGGGAGAACTTATTGTAAATAAGAACTTAAAGGTAATATTTTCTATACCACCCCCAAAAAAGTCACCACTGCCATCAAGTTGATTACGACTCACAGTGATTTTATAGGGCAGAGTAGAACTGCCCCATATGGTTTCTGAGGCTGTAAATCTTTATGGAAGTAAACTGCCAATCTCTCTCACTAAGCAGCTGGTGGGTTCACACTGCCAACCCCTTGGCTCTGAGCCACCCATTTGATCCTGGTGTCACGAGAGCTCCCTCTACTGTAGGGAAGCCTCGGCATCGATGACATTGCCTGTGGATAATCATGAACCGAACTTGACAGAAAAGCACCTGCTAGCCACAGTTCTTCTGAAATCATAAAAGTCACAAATGCATCTGTACCCGAAGAAGTGTTTTGTAGGGTCTTTAAAAGCTTTCCCACGGCCACATTGCTCTTTGTGCTACTGAAAGGAATTTACTGTAAGAGGGAAGGGGTGGAGGATTTCAAAAATGGCACTTTTCCTTTCCTATTGTGTACCAGAAGCAGGATCAGATCTGCTGTTTCTGAAGATCTTCATCAACCTCGTTTATTCTGCATCTGAATTGCTTCCCAGCTTTCTCTACTTGATCTTCCCCCCTCTACCCGCCACCTGCCACTTTATCTTAACAGCTGCTGTTAGTCATAATGTGCTACTACTAAAACCAGATAACCATTTAGAAACTTTATAGCTTTTTATTTTCCTTCAGTTTTATAGATCATCTCATCAATTAGGAGGCTGTGTATAATAAAAGCAAGAACAAAACAGAAAATAAAATAAAAATAATACATAGACTTGTGTATTGTATAGTCTCCACCATTTGCAGTCCCAGGAAATAAACCTATAATGGGAGTTCTCCAGATCTCGATCCTTGTAACTCTTTAACCAGCTCCTCATCACTCTCTTGATATACTCACCTCTAGCTGGGAAAACATAGCTATGGGGAGGAAATATTTGTCAAATGGTGTTCTGAAGAACTCCAGTCACAGGCAAGCCTCCTCCAGGTGGTACACTGGGGTGGTCTACAATTGTGTAAATGCTTTATAAAAAGATTTTATGCTTTTTATTCCTGGTGTTAGCTAATAAATACATTATACATTTTTGTAGTAATTTTGATGAGTCCTTTTTAAAATGCGAAACTTAAGAATGCAAGGTGTAGAAAGTGGCTAAGAAAACCTTTTATTCTAATATAGGTACAAAGTTTAAAACAATCTCACTGTGACCGAGTGATTAATTTCTACCTTACTAGTAATTTAATAATATTAGTAACTTGGAGTAATTTTAAAGTCTTTACCCTGAATCCTAATTAAGCAATGAACCACATTTTATAGGTAGGCAGAAGAACTTTATACTTACGCTTAGTCCAACAGGACCCTTGGGACCTGATATTCCAACAATTCCAGCATCTCCACTAGGACCCTAGAAATAGATTTTTTTCAGAAGTCATAAGCTTTAGCTTATATGGGCCTTTTAGAAATGAAATGATCTCTTACCAATCTATGAAGGGTTGATTGTTAAAAAATGAAATGGGGGGCTGAGCCCTGGTGATGTAGTGGTTCAAATTCAGCAGCATCTCTCCAGGAGCAAGGCTGGGCCTCTCACTCCCACCAGAGGGCAGTGATGCGCCCCCCCCAAATGAAATGGTGTAGGTAAGGATGTGCATGCCACAGTCCTTGAGGAGGACTACACGAGGGCGTGTTTGTGGCAGTGTGTGTAAGTGCTTGGTGGCCAACCAAATGATCAGCTGTTTGCACCTGCCAGTCATTCTGTGGGAGAAAGATGCAGCCGTGTGCTTCTTGAAGTATGGCAGCTTTGGACATTTGATGCAGCATTTCTACTCTGTCCTGGAGAGATTTTATGAGTCAGAATCAACTCCACAGCAGTGGGGTGTTTTGCTTTTTGCTTCGGGTGCCACCAAGGTATGAAATGCACACACACCCCCTTGCCAGAAATGGAGGGGGAAGGTGCTGGAAGTGATATGTAGGCACATGCTAAAGTCAAGAGAGTAAGATGCCAGCTGTAAAATCCAGGTTATGGGTATGCATATGCTCACCAGAAATGCCCTCAATGTGGCTGTGCTTTTGAGAATTTTAATAGCAGAACGTTTCAAATAATGGAGTGAAAGAGAAAAAAAGCACACCAAAGCATAAAATTGTGAGCACACTGTCTAATTAGTAACACGTTTAAAATGAACATATTAAATTAAAAAAAACCCACCCAAGTCTTTGTACCCACAACATTTTTTGGATTGAAAAAAATTCAAATCGAGAAAATGAATTACTGATATTTTAGCATCTTGTTTTTTCTTCTTCTAGATATCTAAAAGATGAACAGAAATATGTCAACATACTTTAGGACCCGGGAATCCTTGGAAACCTCTGAAACCTTGAACACCATGTTCTCCCTGCAAGGGAAATAGACACGATAACCAGTATTGGTCATGGAGGCCTGTTCTGTAAAATGAGTACTCGGAGAGTTATTAAGTCGGCACATACAGTTTGCCCTTTCAATCCAGCCTCTCCACGTGGTCCTTGATCACCTTGTGCTCCTGCAGGACCTCTTTGACCCTGCATGCCAGGTTGGCCAGGTAGCCCTTGTTCACCCTATGGGTAGAAAAAAGAAAAGTGATCTCAATATTAGAACTTATAAATAGAAACGCTTTCAAACGCATCTCATGGAGATGAATCCCTAGAGTATATATGTACATATCTTCTATATTTACGGTTTCAGAGACTGAAAATTTTTATAGAAGCTAACAGTCCCATCTTTCTCTTAGGAATCTTCATGAGTTTGAACTCCCGATCTTGTGGTGAGCAGGTCAATGCATATCCCATGGTGCCACCAGGATTCCTTAGGTAGGTCTAACATTAGACCCTGCAGAGATCCACGATGTTCACCTTCTCCAACAATGTTTTCTTTAACATATGTAACATTTAATTATAACGAACAAGAAGGACAGCAGGGGGGACTACAATTTCCATGCCTGTAGTGAGACATATGGAAGAGGGAAGGAAGAGAGACCCAGTCGGAAAGGAAGATGAGGCTGCAGAGAGCATGGGGAGGGTCTGGTAAGGGGAGGAGTGGCTCACAGATGTTTGAATTGTTATTTCATTTGAACTGATATTTGATCTTTTTCCTTCCTATTCCAAAGTGATTCAGTGGTGTGATTCATAACTAGAGAATGGCCTTTTGAAGTATAAATCCTGGTTTTTTGCCAGGCTCATCTTCTCAATTGCATTATTTCCATTTCTTTTTGGTCCCCAATGTTATTCTGATATAAATTATATTTTCTTTTTTGTGTGTGGCATCACTGCCATGGTGTATAATTTATATTTTCTTCTTTATTTATAAATGATAATTTAATAATATACACACTATTGTTTCAACTTTCAAAGGCATCATTCTTAAATATAGTCTTATTTTGAAATGGGAGTTGGAACATTTTTCATGCCATTTCTCGTAATAAACTTAGGGATCAGATGGAGGTTAAAGGTAATCTTTTAAAAATATAAATCTTTTAGTGGGGGCTGGTACAACACTTATCATAATGCATACATAAAAATAATCTTTTGTGGGCTTGGAAAATAGTGTGTTTAGGATTAATGTCATACTTCTTTGCATTCAGACAAGGCTATTACTTTGAAACTTGATGGATATTGATCTTTTTATTAAAAGAAATTTACACATATGAGGCAGTGATTTTTCTCATATTTCTTTTTCCTAGCTTTGGCATTTGTTATCTGCTTTGGGTTTTAGTGGAAAGGAATATCTGATGTGTAAACATTAAGAGAAGGTTCAAACTGGAAACAATAAGTAATTAGGTTGCCATTTTCAGTTTATTCATATAAATCAGACTACCTGGAAAGTCTCTTTAAGCGGAACTATAAAACTCAAGATAAGGGGTAATAATGATGAGGATGCCAATGCCTTAAACCTAAGGCTTTTTATGAATAAGACACCAGATAACCTAAAGTGTAGTTCAGGGTCTAGAATCATTTCATAAAAGTTTAGCATTCAAGGCTGGGCTTCCTACTCCTACCAGGGCAGTGATGCGGAAAAAAAAAGTTTAGCATTAAAGAAGTCAATCAAAACCAATACTTTCAAGAGAGGTTTCGTCTTCAAAATCTAATAACATATGACAATATTACATGCATTGAATGTCAATGCAAGACCTAATGGCTATCTTTCTGGCTCTAAGAAATAATCTATATAGCTCTCAGATATACTTCCTGGTTGACTAGGCTCAAAGTTGGAAGAAAGGAAGTGCAATTGAGAAAGCATATATTTGGAAGTCCATAAAATTTCTCTATTTTGGAGGAGAAGGCAAATGACACAGAGAGAAGAACCACGATGAGTCATAACAGCATTTTTAAAAGCATTTCCAGTCCTGGGTTAAGCTGTTCTTTTGGCAAGCTACATGCTCTGTGGCTATCACAGAAGATGAATATGTCAAGACTGCATACTTTTATTTTTTCCTAATGTGTTTTTACTATTAGCCAAATTTTATTGAAGGCTATTAATTTCATCCTGTGATCTAGCCATTAAACTCAGGTCAGTCAGGATGGCCAATGCTTCCCATCCATCAGCAGAGCCCATTAGAGTACCTTTGGACCTGGAGCTCCTGGGCTTCCTGGAAGACCTGATGGACCCTTTGCTCCCGGAGGGCCTGGAGAACCAGCCAGTCCAGTCGTTCCTGGGCTGCCTCGGACACCCTGAATGGCACAGTTAAGAAATGAAAACCCGGTAGTGCCTAGATGACCGTGGGAAGGCTCATAGCATGGCAGAAATTGGTGTTCTGCAAAGCTGGACACACAGTTAACACAAAGTCAAGGTTTGGGAGTTTTCTGGGTTCCTTTCCAAGATGAATAATGCAAATATTATTTGGGAAATTGGGACACCCCCACCATTCACTCTCTAATTACAATTAGTACAGTGTTCTTGGGTATTCAGCTTATGTAAAGCATTAAGGCAGTGCTTAGTTTGCTAATCTCTTCTGACTTATGTAACCTGTATGTGAAACATATTTGTTGGATTCTAGCTTTCTGTGTACGATGCTCTGGAGTACATGGCTGTTATCAATTAGTATCTCCATAAGAAGAATATTCTATTCCTCAATAATAAATAACTCCAGAACTTTTACTATAAATAGCTTATGACTGACAGTACATTTAAGCAAACAACATTTCCTCAAAGCCAAGTCTTAGAACAAAAGTTGGCCAATCATGGCAAACTCCAGCATTCTTCTAACCTACAATTGAACTGCTCATGAACTAGATTTAGATTTCATATTCTTAAGTAGTTGAAAGAAATAAAAAGTCATCTGAAAGTTAAAATTAAAATGTCAGTATCTTTAAATAAAATTATATTGAAACACACCTGTTTTTACTCACTTATTTATTGTAGATAAATTACTAGAGCAGGATTGAATAGTTGTGACATTTTATGGGGTACTCCTCTAATTTTACAATGTTCTTGTTTTACTACATACAAGAGAGAGGGTAATAAACTAGGCAATGATTCAATGAACCCATGTAAACTTAAGCCTTAGAATATTTGATTTATTAGTTTGATTACCAGTGCATACCTATCATGTTAAAGCAAGAAAAGTGAATAGCATATATTTAAGGCATAGTGGATGTACATTATTTTGTTAAAAAATTTGATTGGGAAGTTTTGAGCTTACTCTTCAATGATATTATAGCTATGCTAAAAGAATACAATGCGGATCAACATTATCAGACCCATTATCATCACAATATCTTCAACTCCTATCAGTACCAACTACACTCATCTGTTCTTTTGACATAAGGTGGTAGCTTGTGACATATTCCTGTGATGCTGGAAACTATCTCAAATTCCAGCAGGGTCACAGGTGAACAGGTTTCAGTGGAGCTTTCAGGCTATGAACAGACTACAAAGAAAAAATAGACTGTCCATCCTGAGGCATCACTGAAAATCTTATAAATAGCAGTGGAATATCATCTGATGCAATGCCAAAAGATGAACTTCTCAAGTTGGAAGACACTCAAAATACAACTCAAAGTAGAGTCAATTTTACTGATGTGATGGAGAAAAACTTTGGAAAACCTTCATTTGTTGATGAGGTATGAGTCAGTACAGTTGCAAACATTCCTTAATAATAGGGATGTGGAATGTACAAAGTATGATTCTAGGAATATAGGAAGTCATCACAAATGAAAAGAATTTACAAAGATTGCTAACTTTAGCAATTGACTGATACTGGACATTAGAGTTGAACAATTATATAGTTTACTTTATTGGAAATGACAAGTTGAAAAATAAAATGCTTTCATATTCATCATCAAAAAGAACATTTTCAAAATATGTCTTGAAGAAAAATGCTGTCTCTTATGTAGGACTATATATCTATATCTAGATGGAAGACAAGTATATAATAATTATTCAAGTTTACACACCCGTCACTAAAGGTAAGGATGTAGAAATGGAAGAAATCTATTGTTTTTAGTCATTAATTGATCAAGCTTGATGATCAGGTGTACTGATAATTACAGGTGATTGAAATGTGAATATTGGAAACAAAGAGGAAAGATCTGTAACTGGAAAAGATGGCTGTAGTGATGGAAATGAAGCTAGAGATTATAGGAATACATGTTTAAAATACTAACAGCTTTTTATTACAAATACATTTTTTCCTCTAACACTCTAAATAGGAACAATAGCTGTGGACCTCACTAGCTGAAATATACAGGAATCAAATTGATTCCATCTGTGGGGAACTTAACATTATCAACCAATTGAAAAGGCCAGGACTTGATGGTAGAACAGACTATATGCAAGTTAAGGTTGAAGATGAAGTATATTAACATAACCACACAAGCCAAAATATGATTTAGAGTATAACCCTTCTGATTTCAGGATCCTATTAACAACAGATTTGACATGTTGAACACCAGTGACTGAAGATCAGACAAGTTTTCAGATAACATCAATTGCAACATATTGAAAGAAAGCAAGAGAAGAGAAGGAAAGATGCGAAAGAATAAACCAAAGTAGATGTCAGAAGAGACTGTGAAAGTTGATCTTGACTTTAGAGTACCTAAAGCAAATGGAAGAAACTATCAAGTGAAAGAGTCGAATGGAAGATTTCAAAAGGAGTTTGAGAAGACAAAGTAAAGCACAATCTATTATACATACGTGCATTCTGGTGTTGTTGAAAATATTGTGCAAATACAGGGAATTAGAAACCCAAAGAGGGAGAATATGCCCAGCACATCTGAAGTTGAAGACACTGAATAAAATTTCACCTCTTGAGTGGTAAAACTGAAGAATTCAATGGGGGGAAATATGGAATGACAGAGGAAGCATGAAAAGAAGATAGAAGAAATACAGATAGCCATCGTGACCAAAACTAATTTATCACTGTTCAACCCCTTTCAACTGGTAGCATATGATCATGAATCAATGATATTGAAGGAAGAAGTACAAGCTGCAATAAAAGGATCAGTGCAAAAGAAGTCTCCAGGAATTGAAAGGATACCGGATGAAATGTGGTTAAAAACTGATGCAGTGCTGGAAGTCACCACTTACCTACAGTAAGAAAGTGAACTGACAGGGAAGGAACTATGTTCATGTTTAATGCAAAGAAAGATGATGAGCTTTGGCTGAGCCTCGGTGGCGTAAGTGGTTGAGTGCGGGACTGCGGGCTTGGCGGTTCAAATCCAGCGGCGGCTCTCAGGAGGAGCGCTTGGTAACTCCTACGATCATCAGAGGGCAGAGATTCCTTCCCACCCCCCCACCCCAAGAAAGATGATGAGCTAATGTGGAAATTATTGAACAAAATCACTGATGTCATATGTAAGTAAAATTTTGCTGAAGATAATTAAAAGGTGATTGCAGCAGAACATTAATGGGGAACTTCAGGAAATTCAAGTCCTAATCAGTAGAGAATGTGGTACAAGGGATATCATTGTACCACAATGGATGTATCTTGGCTGAGAGCATTGGTTTGAACCCACCCATTGCTCTGCATGAATGATAACGTTTGAGGCTATAAAAGACCTAAATCTCAGAGACCCCAAAAGGCTGTTCTACTCAGTCCTTGTGGTTGACTATTGATTGGAATTGACTTAATGGCAGTGAATTTGGCTTCCTCCTTTTGATTTTGTGTTTTATTAATTTTAAAAAGGATTTTGAATTTTATAGTTTATAGCAAATTCTGGATAGTATTTAAGAAAATTAGAAATGCGGAACACTTAACTGTGCTCAACCTGAACATCTACATAAACTAAGTCATTTGAATAGAAGAAAGGGACATTGCATGGTCTAAAATCAAGAAAAGTGTGCACTAGGTTGTATACTTTCACCATATCTACTCCATCTGTTTGCTGAGCTGATAATCTTAGAAGGGTGATTATGGGAAGAATAACACAGCATCAGGTTTGGAAGAAGGTTCTTCAACAACCTGAAATATATAGATGACATGGCTTTCTTGGATGAAAACCAAGAGGTCTTGAAGCACTTACTAATGAAGATCAAAGACCAGTGCCTTCAGTATGAACTATAATTCAATGTAAAGAAAATCAAAATCCTCACAACTGGGTCAATCATAAACAAAATCATGATAGACAGAGAAAAGGGTATCATTTCATCTGGAGTCACAATGCTTATGGAACCAGGAGCCAAGAAATCAAATGATGTACTGCCTTGGACAAATCTGCTGCACAAATCTTCTTTAAAGTGTTAAAAAGTATATATGTCACTAAAGTGTAGATTAAGGTGCTGCTGACCCAAGTTCTTTTCAATCAAGACACACACACACACACACACACACACCCCATAGAAGCAGGACGATGAATAAAGAAGACTTGAGAAGTATTGATGCATTTGAAGTATGGTGTTGGCAGAGAGTATTGAAAGTACTGTATGCGGCCAAAATAGTGAACAAATATGTCTTAAAAATAGTATAGCCACAGTGCTACTAGAATCAAGGCTGACAAGATTGTCTTAAGTACTTTGGGCATTTTGTCAGGAGAGAGCAGTCCCTGAAAAAGAACAATGTGCTTCATAAAGTAGGTCAGGGAAAAAGAATGCCCTTAATGAGGTTGACTGACACAGTAGCTCCAGCAATGAGTATATATAACAATTGTGAGGGTGGCATTGGGTAGGGTAGTGTTCCCTTCTGCTGTACATGTGGTAGTTCAGTTGGAACTTATATGTAATAAATCTATCAATAGATAACAATAACAATGTCTTATGAAAGTAGTTTCAAATATGAAATAATGTAAAATATGTACAATCTCATTACGGATCAGACTTAAAAATGAGGAGTACAGGTTTTGAAGATAGGACACACAACCCTTGAAATGTAATAAGCTAAATGTTATTTTTTACAAAGAATTCCATTCATCTTAGTAGACCTGAATTAAAAAATTGTTCTCAATTAGTATATGTTATATAAGTTTATCAGTAAAGTTGTGGAAATTCATTTTTTTCCTGTTACATAATTTCTCAAGTAATATTCTTGACCTAGCTTCTGTAAAGTCTAAAGTATATGCCTTTACTAAAAAGACCCCAAATTCATTATGATTGAGAGTATCATGATTATAGGACAGGGTAGAATTGCCCCAATGCATTTCAGAGGCTGTAACTCTTTCCGTGAATAGAAAGTCTTTCCTTTTCTTTCTTCTGGTAAGCTGCTTGAGATTTCAAAATTGCTGACCATGTAGTCAGCAGCCTGCCCATTTATAGGACAAGTTTGCCGAACCCTTTTCTGGGAAATGGTTTATATGTTTTGCATGGATTCCTGATGTACTATATTGGACTTCGCAGAGTCCACTGTTGTTGTTAGGTGCCCGTGAGGCGGTTTCACCTGTGAGATCTTGTGAGGACAGAAGGAAACACGGCCTGGTCCTGTGCCAGCCTCACAATTTTTATAGTGCCCGAGCCCTTTGTTGCTGTCACGGAGTCCATCCATCTCCTTGTGAGTCTTTCTGTCTTTCTCTGCCCTCAACGTTACCAAGCACCATGTCCTTTTCCAGGTCTCTCTTGATAATATACCATTTTATTGGGGGCTCACACAACTCTTATCACAATCCATATATCCCTTCATTGTGCCAAGCACATTTATATGTTTGTTACCATCCTCATTCTCAAAATATTTTCTTTCTACTTGAACCATTGGTATCAGCTCTTCATTTCCCTCCTCTCCCTACTTTCCCTCTTTTATGAACTCTTAATAATTTATAAATTATTATTATTATTTTGTCATGTCTTACACAGTCCAATGTCTCGCTTTACCCAATTTTCTGTTGCTGGTTCCCCAGGGAGGGGGTTATATGTAGATCACTGTAATTGGTTCCCCCTAGATTCTCTACCTTCCCCTTCCCCTCCTGGTATGCTTATTCTCAATATTGGTCTTGAGGGGTTTATATGGCTTAGATAAACCCTGTTTCCAGTTGTTACTTGTACCAGTTTACATCCTTTGTAAAGTAGTATTGGGATCACGATAGTGGGGAGGGGTAGTATTAAAAAAACTAGAGGAAAGTTGTATGTTTCATCATTGCTATACTGCAACCTGACTGGCTTGTCTCCTTCCCAGGACCCTTCTGTAAGGAGATGTACAGTTGCCTACAGATGGGCTTTGGGTGTCCTCTCTGCCCTCCCTCTCATTCACAATGATATGAGCTTTTGTTCCCTGATACCTGATCCTATTGATACCTTGTTATTACACAGACTGGTGTGCTTCTTCCACGTGGGCTTTGTTACTTCTGAGCTAGATGGCTGCTTGTTTATCTTCAATCCTTTAAGACCCCAGATGCTATACCTTTTGATAGTCAGGCACCATCCGTTTTCTTTACCACATTTGCTTATATTCCTGCTTTGCCTTCAACGATTATGTCAGGAAGGTGAGCATCATGGAATGCCAGCTTAATAGAACAAAGTTTTCTTGCATTGAGGGAGTACTTGAGTAGAGGCCCAATGTCCACCTGCTACCTTAATACTAAACTTATAAAAATATATATCTAGATCTATTAATCCAGGGGCCCCTGGTGGTATATTGGTTAAAAGTTGGGCTAACTAGAAGGTCAGCAGTTTGAAGTCACCAGTGACTTTCTGATAGAACAACAGTTTACTCGTTAAAAGTTGAGCTGCTGATTATAAGATCTATTTTTCCATCATCATAAATATATTTGCATGTGTACATGCCTGTATTTAGACTTCTTTCTTTTTTTTTTAATTTTAGGCATCACTGCCCTCAGGTGGTGGGAGTAGGAGGCCCAGCCTTTGCTCCTGGGAGCCGGAATTGAACCTCCATCCCAGTGGGCCGCAGTCCTGCGCACAACCACTACGCCACCGGGGCTCAGCTGTATTTAGACTTCTATATGTGCTTTTTGCTTTCTAGTTCTTTGCTCTATTTCTTTTTACTCTCCTCTTGTCTCACTATCATGTTCAGCCTTCATTTAGGTTTCAGTAATTTCTCTCAATTACATTGCCCTTGATCAAGCCCTACTAGGCCTCCCACACCCTTCTTGTCATGGATTTTGGATCACTTGTTCCCTTATCCCTGGGTTTGTTAACACTTACTTCCTCTCCCCCTGTCCCCTGCCCTGCCTCTTTCCCCCATTCGTATCCCCCTGGAATCATCAGTCCTGTTTTCTCCTCCAGGTTGTTTGTACCTCCTGTTTTATCTAGATACACCTGCAGAGATAATAAAATGTACAAAAATAAGGCAGAACAAAATAAAGCAACAAAAGAAAAGAAAACAGCAGCAGCAACAACAACAACAAAAGCACAACCAGTGACAAAAAGAGAGAAAACCCTATAAATAGACCCAAGTCTATTTGCTGACCTTTGGGAGTACTTTCTGGTCAAGTCTGATGGGGTGCCATGCCCTGGCCCCAAATTCTATTTTTGGTATTCTCTGGGGACTCTCTTGTTCTGTTCCCCTTGCTGTTCTGTTGCACAACCTTAGGGTTTCACTTCGGTGTGGTGGGGGTGAGATCAGGTGCAATTTCTGCACTGTGTCTCTAGTGTTGTCTCTTGTAGTGCTTTGGGTCAGTGAGGGATGGCGTGTCTCTAGCAGGGCTGGCCCTATGTTTCTCTCTGTGCGTTGACTCTTCTGAGCAGGAATATCATCCTCAGGGCTTGGTGGACAAGGATGTGTTCCGCTCTCTCTTCCTCTCCATTTGCTTCTGTGTGCTTTGATAAGACATGTGCTCTGATGTGAATTCTTCTGCTGGGAGTGAGCATTGTCCACATAGTTAGGATTGGCTTTAATTGTTTCTTTTTTTAAAAAATCATTCTATTGGGGGCTTGTACATCACTTTTCACAATACATAAACATATATATACTTTGCTAAGCACCTTCACATGCCTGCTGCTGCCATCATTCTCTAGATATCATTTTCCACTTGAACCCTTGATATCAGCATTAATTCTTTAAACACACATCAATTTGTCCTTTTGGAAGCCTGTGATACTGTCAATATTCTTCTTCAACACCATTCTTCTATGTCTTCCTGATTTAATGTATAACATCCACATGCATATGATGCAATGGAGAATACCATGGCATCGGTCAGACTCACCTTACTCCTCAATGTAGCACTTTTGCTGTTCAATATTTTAAAGAGGTGTCATACAGCAGATGTATCTAATGCAATGCATCTTTTGACTTCTTGATCACTGTTCCCGTGAATCCTGATTGATGACAAAATCCTTGATAGCTTCTACCTTTTCTTCATTTATCATGATGGTCCCTAATAGTTCCACGGAGGTTGTTGGGCTTCCTTACATTCAGTTATAATCCATACTGAAGGTTATAATCCTTGATCTTTATCAGCAACTGTTTCAGTTATTTCTCACTTTTAGCAAGAGGAGCATCATCCGTATAACACAGATTATTAATAAGCCTTCCTCCAATTCTGAGGCCACATTCTTCTTCATATATTCCAGCATCTCATGATTTGCCCAGCATATAGATTGAAGAACTATGGTGAGAGGATACAACTGTGATGCACACTTTTCCCAATTTTAAGCCATGCAGTATTCCCTCAAACTGTTCACACAACTGCCTTTTCATCCATGTTCAGTTTCTAAATGAGCACAAGGAAGGATTCCAGAATTCCCATTCTCGTCAAGGTTATCCACAGTTCATTATGTTCCACACAGTCAAATGTCTTTCATAGTCAATGAAGCACAAATAAAAATCATCTGGTGTTCTCAGCTTTAAGCCAAGATCCATGTGACATCAGCAATGATATTTCTTGTTCCATGTCCTCTTCTGAACGCTGCCTGGACTCCTGGCAGTTACCCATGAAGGTGTCGCAGCAACTGTTGTTGAATGATCTGAAGCAAAGTTTTGCTTGTGTAATATCATGATATTGCTGTATAGTTAGAGCCTCCTGTTGGGCCACTCTTCTTTGGAATGAGCACAAATGTGGATCTTTATCACTAGTCAGGGGACCAGGTAGCTCTCTTCCAAATGTCCTGGAAGCCTAGACAAGTGAGTGCTTCCAGTGCTTATTCAGTTTTCTGAAATGGCAGTTTTCATTCTCAGAGCCTTGTCTTTAGCTAATGCATTCAGTTCAGTTTGAACTACTTTTTTCCCCCAGCACCACTGGTTCTTGCTCACATATCCCCCCCTGAAATGGTGGGATGTCGACTAGTTCTTTCTGATACGGCGACTGGATTCTTTCTATTGTCTCTTGATGCTTCCTGCAGCATTCAAAGCTTTTTCTATAGGACTTTTCAGTATTGCAACTTGAGGCTTGAATTTTTTTTCTTGAGTTCTTCAGTTTCAGATATGCTGAGTGTGTTCTTCCCTTCTAGTTTTCTGATTTTAGGTCCAGGCACATTGCTTTATAATATTTGGCTTGTCTTCTTGAGCGGCTCTTTAAAATTTTCTATTCATCTCCTTGACTTCATCTGTTCTGCCATTTGTTTCAGTTACTTTTTGATTAATAGCCAGTTTGAGAGATTTTTTTCCCTGACATACACACTTATCTTTTCTTTCTTGTCTTTTTAATTACTGTTTCCTTTCTTCATGAACCATGAACACTTAATAATTTACAAATCGTTATTACTCTTTCATATCATACACTGTTCAATGTGTCCCTTCTCATACTTCTTCATTGTCCGTGCCCCAGAGAGGAAGTTATATGTAGATCCCTGAAATTGATTCCCCTTTTCTATTCCATCATCCCTCTACCCTCCCAGTATCACCACTCCCACCACTAGTCCTGAGGGATCATCTATCCTAAATTCTCCATGTATCTGACTCCAGTGTACATACCCTGGTCTAGCTGGATTTGTCTGGTAGAATTGGGATCATGATAGTGGGTGGGAGGAAGCATTTGAGAAGTTGAGGAAAGTTAGATATTTCATTGTTACTACACTGTACCTGAACTGGCTCCTCCCTGCCACTTCTAATTTTCTTAACTTCATATTTCACACGTTCGAAGTTCCCATCATTACAAGAGAGTTTTTCAGCTGTTTCCCTTATCTTGAGTCATGTCCCATCAGCAAATGGAGAAGCTGAAGGCTCCACTCCCACAAGATTTATTTGACACAAGTCATCATGGTCATCATGACTCCCACTCCAAGAAATTAGCTCTTCTTCAATCATCTTTTGAGTGCCCTGGGACACAAGGCACCTATCAGCAGGCAGTATCTCCTCCAATATTTACTTTCTCTGTTTTGACTTTCAGTATTTGAAAATGCTTTGACGCTATGCATAAGGGTTTTAATGACTTCTTTCTTTGCCTGGGGAGCCCTCCTTTGTTTTCCGGTTTTTAGTCTGGAAGTTCTGTTGAAAGTAGTTCCCTTTGGTGACCCTCCTGGCATTTGAAATATCAGTGACATAACTTCTAGTATCACAGAAACACACGTCACCACGGTATGATAAAGTGATAGACAAGTGGTGGCATAGGACATTATAGTGCAATAATTCTTCTATGAATTCCAAAAGCACTTAGTGAGCATCACTCATGTATAAAGAAAATAGCATATATAAGACTAAGGGAAATGCAAGTGTAAATAACTTGTAGTTATCACTTTCAAGGAGCTTAAAATTAAATTTTAAACTAGAATGCTATATATTAGTGGTTACAATAAGGGCAAAAATGCACTAAAAACAAAAACCAGATGAGATTAGAAATCTAAAATAAATATTAGAGAGGTTTTGAAGGGATTTTACTCCTGATGTTAATCAGAAAATGAATAACTGAGTAGACAGTAGCAGAACTGACTCACATGATAAAGATGTTTTCTTACAAGATGGGTGCCGAAGCACACGTGGTGAAGAGAGTGAGTGTTGGTTATAAAGAAGGGATGATCCAACCAAAGAGCAGTATAGCACTGAAGAAACACACCTGTGGCAGTCATGTGCTTATGCTTATTTTTATGATTGAAATGTAGGGGTGGAGTCTAGCCTGTTAATCTGGAGAAAGCCATTGAGTAGCCAATGAGGCCTCTATGTGGGCATGGCTTTCTCCTGATACGTCTGGGAAATCTCGCGTTATTTCCCTCGTGAAGATGAGAAGCTGTCTTCCCCAGTTGTTGGGAGGTAGTCTCAGAGACGATGAATAACAGACAAGACAAGATGGCAGCATCTGAGAAGCTGGAGGAGTTGGCGGAGAGACCACACACTTTGCCCTGATGGAGCCAGATCTCTGAAGTTGGGGCGGCCACATGGAGACCTCTGCCAGCAATGAGTTACTTCTGCTGTTGATGGACCCTGATCCCTGGAAGTGAGGAGCCATGGGGAGACCCCTGCCAGTGCCGGATTCTGCACCTACTGACCTGTGACTTTATGAGTCGGAAGGAGAATTTACAGACTGATTTTGGCATATGGCTTAATATCAGACTTATGACTTTGAACTGGACTGGGATGTTTTCCTAATGTCCTATTTCTCTTATATATAAACCTTTTCCTTATATCCATATGCATGTCTATGAAATTTGTTCCTCTAGTCTACCCAGACTAACACAACAAACACATCATTCGTGTGTTTCTGAATGCAACCACTAGTTCCTTAATGCTAACTCCTTCCCCTCCCTCCTGCATTATGACCTAGCTTTACCTTTCAAATCTGGCTTGATCCCAGAACACACCATGATACAGAAAAGAGAGCTCTCACCACATGGAATTCAATACAAATAATCCCTTTAAGAATATTAGTGAGAGTAGTGGTATCATGGGAGTAGGGAGATGATTACAGAGGGGGGAGGGGGACACAGGAGGAACCAAGTTTGGATATATAGCTCCCCCACCAAAAAGGGAGTTGAATAACAGAAATCTGGGTAAAGGGAGACATGGACAGTGTAAGATATGAAATAATGATAACAATATATAATTGATCAAGGATTCATGAGGGTGGGAGGGTGAGGGAGAAAGAGGAAACAAGAGGAGTTGATATCAAGGGCTCAAATAGAAAATGTTTTGGAAATGATGATGATAGATTATGTACAACTGTGCTTGATACAATTGATTGATTGGAATAAGAGCTTTAAGAGCCTCCAATAAAATGTTTCTTTTTAAAAAAGATGTTGTCTTAAAAGTATAATAACTGTGGTTAAGAGATGAGTTGGCTCAAGGAAGGATAAAACTGTTTCTGTGTAGGGCATGGCTGGGTGAATGGGCTTTGATTGCAAAGCCAACTTTGAGTTTAATTCTAAAGCACTTTTCCTCTTTCATATAGCATTCTTTCCTCTAAATCGCACCCTCATCTACTTTTGTTATCTTTATCATAAAAATAATTTAACATTTTACAATATTTTATATATCCTCAACTTATTAAAATAATGAATAAACATTTATATCTATAAGATGCCATGTGTAGTGCTTCCAAACTCCCAAAATCAATTCCAATGCCAGCTAGTAGATTCCGACTCATAGACTTGTTCCTGTGGCTCTCCCAGACTAACTATGGGAGGAAAAGGCTGCATCCATCTCTAGTGAACCACTGGTTTCAAACTACTGATCTTGTGGTCAGCAGTCCAAGGTGTAGCTCACTACACTCCCAGGGCTCTTCCATGTGGCCGGCTTACAAGGCAGTTTCTCTTGGTTGTAGGTGCACATTCCTTAGATTGACCTTCAAGCCTCTTTCCTCCCAACCCAGTTCAATCATTTTATTTCCCACTATTTCTCCATGTTGAGCAGCTCCCACTCATGGAACCCAAACAACCAAACAATCAATCAAACAAACGAACAAAGCAAAGTCACTGCCATCAAGTTGATGCCCACTCACAGCGACCCTACAGGACAGGGTGGAATTATGCATGTGAGTTTCAGAAACGGTAACTCTTTACAAGAATAAAAACCTCATCTTTCTCCCTTGGAGCTTCTGGAGGGTTCATACTACTAAGCTTGTAGTTATCACGCCTTCCAATTGATCTTTTATTGCCATTAGGATTATCTTTCATAATGAATTGTTGTGAGCAAAGTTTGTCCAAGAATCCCCTCTTCAAAAGGGATAAGGGAAATACTGTAATACCACAAGTGAAGACCTGATCCTAATCTATCATGCCGACTTCAGTTGTTCACTATTATATCCCTTCGTGAACCGAGTCATATGACCAGTTTGAACGTCTCAAAGTGTGCTCTGTACTCTGCTGCTTCTGTGCTTTTCCTCATCGTCTGCTCTCTGGTGGAAAGCACATCTGTCCATTACTTATTGAATTTTTGTCTTACAAGTCAAACCTAAATGTCGCTTCTAGTAGTACAATGTTAAAAAAATTAAGACTTAGTTCATAAAAGATTTAGCTCTCCCATAAGACTCTGATTTCGTTGAAGTTGATTGGTTTTTTATTTTTACTTATTCAAATAATAATTGGCTTTCCACTGTGTAGTAGGGTGTTTTCTAGGTACTAGGAAACCAATAGAGAACAAAATCTAGTCTCTTTGTGTAAAGGAAGGCACCCTGGTGGCACTGTGGGGTCAATGTTAGACTACCTTGCTCGATGATGCAACATTGGCTGCTCAAAACCACCGACTGCTCCAGAGGAGAAAAATGAGGCTTTCTGCTCCTGTCAAGATTGGAAGCTCAATATGAGTTAGAATTGACACAGTGTCTGGTGGGGGGGGGGGAGATAGATATATATACACATCCTTTCTGCCTTCAAGTCAGTTCGGATTCAGTGACCCTGTACGACAAGGTAGAATTGCATTGAACTGTATTCACTATATTGAATGCTCACCACATGGACCATGCCCTCTGAAACTTTTCATAAGATTATTGAAATCTTGGAATAATTCTATTATTAGTAGTCTATTTTTGAATTTTTATAACTTGGCCAGGTAAGGTGAAAGGCTAATTGACTTTTGATGTCTTTCCATTTCTTTTAAGAGTCTTAGTTTATTATCCACCCTTGATCACGAATTATGAAAGTAATGCAGTAAATTTTGCTTAAGGAAAATATTTTAAGAAACCACGAAAAACTTACTAAAAATGAAATTCAGCTAAATATGAGGAGATTTTCACCCATCCTGCTTCTGATAGTCAAAGGAATGTTGTAGTCTAGAACTTACCTAGGAGGCACGATTGATCGAAAGAGTATACAATTAAATGCTAATTTTATGTCAGGGGGTAAAGCAGCTTGGAAAGGGGGCAAGAATGTGACTTCTAAGAGTCAGGGACAGGTGATGGGAGAGATAAAAATTTGACTGTACCATCAAGTGGTTCTAGAAGTGATGGTTTTCCAAAGAGCAGGCCTCTGTGGAGAGACCATTGCAGCATTCTATTCCAGGGCAACAACATGAAAACAAGAAACAGTGATTCTGGCTTAGGGTGGAATGATTTTTACAAAATTAACTGGAGATGATGTAATGGCTTGGCTGCATCCATCTCGGGGAAAATGTAGCTTGGACTTCTTATATCATCTATGGTTCACTGCTGACAATTTCTTGTCCTCTCTAAAATATGTTTCTGACTTGCTCATAAAAATGAGTAGCTGGAGTATTGGTGCTTTTCTAATTTGCCTTCACACAGCCACAGGACATGTGTTACAACTTTAACTGACAAATATATGGTGATCTGTACATCACCAAGTATTTGAGCGAAGCTTACAAAAATTTAGGCTAAAACTGTAAGAGACCAGTTAGGCACCCAAAATAAGACTAGAAAATTAGCTTCTCTTTTTCTCTTCATTACATTTCTTTTAAGTAACTGGCGATGACAAGTGCTGGTAAAAGGAAAGTAGAAACCATGAGTGGAGAAACATAAAACAACAAAAAACACCACATATTTTTAAGGAAGTAAAAAATATAGTTGAACACAATGGTGACAATACTTACATCAAAGCTGTAGTGGGAATGACCCCTAATCTGCCACTGTGTCTCTCTGATAGAGAAACTGCATGCCCTTGTTCCCAGGAGCTTTCTGCTTTTAGATCCTCTACTCAAAACTCAAATGATTTGAGTAAAATGGCATCTTTTGCCACAGAGAAAGATGTGGTATAACTATACTGGATACTTTAGGATTTAAGTGGCATGGATTTTCCACCTAATATGGTATTCCAAGATTATTAACTCCCTCTGTCTTCCCATGTTTCTCACTGTGTGTTTTACATTTATTTGATTGGATCTGTGAATGATTTTGTTCCAGACCTTTATGACAATTTGTCTGACCGTGAACTAGGACTCCGGAGGTGGTGTCATCTTAAAGAATGGAAAGTCAGACAACATCCTATGAAATGTGGTGATATTGAATTTCAAAATTGTTCAAAGATGTTTCAGACGTTACACAAATGACCAGCTCACCGATGGAAATATGATTTTATAGGAGAGAAAAGTTGCAAAAACAGAATTCTGATGAATGGGCTCCTCATTCACCTCAAGAGGTTAGGTGAAAGATTGGAGAAAAAGCAGATTCACAAAGTGATAGATGAAAAGAGGAAAGAAAGTCACTTAGCAAAAGGGGAAAACTTTTTTAAAAAGCCTCAGATCAACAAAATAACTCCGGAGTGAAGTAAAAAATTAAGTTACAGGATTTAAATTAACATGAGAAATTCCCCCCAAACTGTAGTGGGTTATTTTGCAATGCAGTGATCATCCTTTTCCTGGCTGTATTATACCAGTGAAGGACTTTGTAAAGAGATGACATCATGTGGCAGATTGCCCTAGATGATTTTAAGATTCCCCAAGATAATATAATTGTAAAATAGTACTGCTCCATCCCACTTCACTTACAATTCTGGACAGTTTTAAGAGCGTTAGTATCCAACAAAGAGGAAAAAAAGTGTCCTGGGTGCTCCATGCACAATGGGCATTCAGACATCGTCCAACTCGTCTGAAGTCAACGGGTACTTTTGGTTGCAACTAAGGACCATAGGCTCACCTTCAGTGCTAACTCTATATCTGAAATTTCATTTTCACTCACAGTATTATCAGGCACTTTATCCAGCACAAAGAGTATGCTCCAAGTCATTTACTTTTCAAGTTGATTTCTTTTAACAGAAAGAAATTTGAGGATAGTAGCAGAGTGTTCTGTACAAAGTTCCAAACAATGTTTCACACAAGTAGAGAACAAACATTTTTTTTATTATGAATCCACAGATGGATGATTAATCTTGATTTCAAGAGAAACAGATGCTAATCCCTAAGTATTCTTTTCAATATAGAAATTTGTCTAAAGCCAATCAGGACAGGATAAATTATCCTCACCAAATTTTATGAATCGTATAAATCTTAATTATTATTAACTTAATCAGAGATTCTAAATCTACCAACAGTTTATCTGAGTTAAAAAAATAGTATAAAGGTTGATCTTAAGGATTCATGATCTCTTGAGGCCAGAAAATTCAGTTATTCCAAGAGATGAGCTGGTCTCCTTGGTGAATGTGCTATTGATCCTTGCAGGGATGTGTTGACAATTTCGATAGGCCTGGGACTTATAACTGCCACAGCCTTGGGGCTCTAAAGAATCAAGTATTTAGGCCAGTAATGACAAGAATTACTTTCAATTACATGCCTTCTGTGTGTCAGAAACACAATGGGCACTATGGTTGCCTAATTTTACTAATTTGATGTTACTTGGGGAAAGAAGAGAGAGTTGGATTTTATCTTTCCTTCTCTTAGGGAAGATACATGAGTCTATTCTCATCCTGCACTTGATTGGAAAGCTCTGGGAAGGAATCTAGGGCTCCCATCACACATTTGGAAGCTACAGACGGATTTTGGAAAAATGATTGGTGTTATGTTGTAGTGAAATATACCCAACAGGTTATCCCCACCATGTTAGACATCTTATTTAGGTGAGAAATGATATACGTATGCTGAGAAATAAGTACAAAATAAGAATAATCCAAAGTGGCACTTAGTGATCGACAGCGTGAACATTCTCAGCAGTCCCATAGAAGCAAAACCCAGCAATAAGAGTCCATGAAGATGAAGTCACTGTCCTGGAATTGATTCTGTCACACAGTGTCGCTACAGGACAGAATAAACAAATCTTTACAAGAGCAGGCAGTCTCAGATTCCTTGCACAAAGCAGCTGGCGGGCTGGAACCACCGACCTTGTGGTTAGCAATCCCACAAGTAAGCTAGTGTACCATGAGGGCTCCTTTCTTTCATAGACATGCTTGACTCTGTAAAGCTGCCATGAAGAAGCAACTGCTGGATAGCAACGGACAAGAGAAAAAAAGAAAGATGGTTAGATCTGGGCAATGATATCAATCCCCATCTTAAATAGGAAAATGAAAAAAAAACAAACCCACACATCTTAAAGAGGGAAAGAAAAGAAAAAAAAAGACCAGTGTGGATATCAGAAGAGACTGTCAAACTTGCAATTAGTCATAGAGCAGCTAAAACAAATGGAAGGAAGAGTGAAATCAAGGAGCTGAATAGAAAAATTTAAAAGGTGGCTTGAGAAGGCAAAGCCAAATATTATAATGAAAAGTACAAGTACCTAGAATTAGAAAACCAAAAGGGAATAATACACACAGCATATATGAAATGGAAAGAACTCAATAAAAATTCAAGCCTTGAGCTGCAATTTTAAAATATTGAATGATACAGGAAAAATCAAGAGAATATGGAAAGAATACACAGTCACTTTACCAGAAAGAACTAGTCAGCATTCTACTACTTCAGGAGGTAGTATAGGAGCAAGGACCAATGGTGCTGGAGGAAGATGTTCAAACTGCACCAAATGCATTAACCCCAAACAAGGTTCCAATAAGTGCCAGTATATCCAGTGAAATGGCTCAGGATGCTGAAGAAGCACTGGAAGCCCTTACTTTTCCATAATTCCAGGAAATTTGGGAGAAAGCTACCTGGGCAACTATTGGAAGAGATCCATATTTGTGCCCATTTCAAGAAAAGTGACCCAATAGAATGCTCAAACTATAGAGTGAGATCATGGGTATTAGACAAAAGTCAAGTTTGGCAGCAACACATTGAGGGAGCTGCCAGAAGTCCAGGCAGGATTCACAAGAGCATGTGGAATAAGGAACATCACTGCTGATGCCAGATGGATCTTGCTCAAAGCAAAAAACACCAGAAAGATTTTTACTTGTGTTTCATTGACGACAAAAGTTACTTGACTGTGTGGACCATAAAGAACCATGGATAACCCATAGTAGAATGGGAATTCTGGAATCCTTCATTGTGTTCATTTGAAATTTGTACATGGCTGAAGAGGCAGTTGTGTGAATAGAAACAGGGAGTACCACATGTTTTAAAATCAGGAATGGTGTGTGTCAGGGTTGTTTTCTTCCCACCATATTTCTTCAATTGACAGGCTGAACAAATCAACAGAGAAGCTGGTTTATAGGAAGAAGAGTGTGGCATCAGGAATGGAGACGATGTATCAGAAACCTGTGGGATGTAGTTGACATCTTGCTTGCCAAAAGTGAGGACGAAAATGAAGCCGTTGTTGATGAAGATCAAGGCTTAAAGCAAGAAGGAAGGGTGGTGTGGTCCTTGGAGGTAAGGATGGCAAGACTTGTTCTTTCATACTTTGGACACATTGTCAGGAGAGACCAGTCCCTGGAGAAGGACATCATGCTTGGTAAAGTGGGGGGTTCAGTGAAAAGAGAAAGGCACTCAATGGAATGGATTGACATAGTGGCTATCACAATGGGCCTGAGTACAGAGACAATTGTGAGAACGGGACAGGACCGTGCAGTGTTTTTTTCTGTTGTATATAGATAGGCTCACCATGGGTAAGAGCAGACGGAACAGCACCAAAGAACATTGTAAAATTGGAGCGTTATTCTAAGTACTCATAAAGTTAATTTCACCGAGTGCTTAACAACCGAGGGTTAAAGTGAAAGTGATATTTGGAATTTTAAATGACACCGAATTAACAGTGTGTGTCCTTTTTGAAAGTACCACACTGAAAATGTTTCAGAAATTTTTGCTTTCTCCACTGTCAAGTACTTTTGGGTACATAGTTACTAACTATATAAGCATGTTGTCATTGAAATTAATTTATTTTCCAAACTTAAAAAGTAAATAGTATGTTCTGAAATGTTTTTGTTTTGTTATTCAATACAAGTACCACATTTTTTGTTAGGCCAGCAAATCAGTGCGTTGTATAATTAATCTGTTATTCCAAACAAATGAAAATATTCCAGTAGAATATTTTTACTTTATTTGGTCTACTAAATATATTTCTTTTTTGAAAAAAAAATTGACTGTTGAAAAAGATGTAAGCTAGTCATTGTTAGGTGATTATATGAAAGGCTATATCATACACAAGCAATATAGCATTCATAACATTTTCCTATAATGCTAATCACAAGTAAAAAGGCCAAATGTTAGAAATGAGATTTTTAAAATAAGCTGCATTATTAAACATTAGCTTTGAATGCTGAATATATCAAATAGCATCATAATTAAGCACTTGGTGCTAAGCAGAAGGTCAGCAATTCAAATCTACTAGCTGTTTTGTGCAAAAGTATATATATGGCAATCTGCTTCTGAAAATAACTGCAGCTTTTGAAACTATACAGATGATTCAACTCTGTCCTATAGAGTCGCTATGATTAGGGATTGACTGAAAAGCAGTTTAAATGTAACGTAAAAGCTCTTCAATATAGGAGCTGGGCCAAGATAAGTCCTGTTGATAGTGAAGAAAACCGACTTGACTCAGGTTCCTTCTCAAAGTACAGAAAACTAACTCTTGCTCAGGCCTAATGAAATGCCTCAGCCTGGCATTTCCACACTGTACTCCATCACAGAAATTATTCACACA
>PVJH01026592.1:0-29853 GCA_004026705.1 Nesogale talazaci
CCCCCCCCCCCCAAAAAAAAAAAAAAGTTTGGTCTATATGAAGCAACAAAAATTTTCTTACAACACAAAAATAGTATTGTAGGGTTGAGCCCCAGTGGCGTAGTGGTTGTGCGCAGGACTGCGGCCCACTGGGATGGAGTTTCGATTGCAGCTCCATGGAGCAAAGGTGGGGCCTCCTCCTCCCACCACCTGAGGGCAGTGATGCCTAAAAAAAAAGTATTGTATAATATTTATTTTAATTTAAAAATGCCACAGGACGTTGTTAAATTGTTAAAGTGGGACATCTGGTCACTTTATCCTAGTGTGACTCTTGCCCCAGGCCCAGCTTTGTTTGGGGTGGTCCTGCCCAGCTCCCCAGGAGCTTCGGAGACTGGTGCTGCCCATTGGGAAGTATAAAAAGGACCTCAAAACGTTTGTGGGAAAATGCCGTAGCACTTCACATGCTGAGATCCCTTGTCTCTGAACACTTAGTAAGTCTGAGCAGGCCGCCTGAAGGGGCTCGCTGGGTGGTGGACATGGGGAGGCCCTCGGCTGCCCACCCAAGGTTGGGAGTTGAAGTCCAGCCAGAGGCGCCTCCGCAGAAACACTCGACGATCTGGTTCTGGGAAAAACAGCCCAAAGACAGAACCCTCCTGTGTTTTGCCGTGCTGTGCTGACACACGCGTCTCTGGCATGAATTCATCTGTGTCCCCCGCCCCTCCAAACAGCAAGCCCGGTGAATCCTAACCTCTCCGGCTGTGGCCGTCATCCCATTTGGGAACAGCTTGTCTCCTCCCAACTATCGCGGAGGCAGGATTCGTGTCAACCCCCTGCCTCTGTGTTCATCCTGCTGGGCAACCCTCTAGGACAGAGGGGACCCGCCACCTTTTTGGTAGACAAGACTATCAGTGTTTGTGGGAGCAGAAAGCGTCCGTTTTCTCCCGTGGAACTGCGGGTGGGTTCAAACTGCTCACCTTGAGGTGGGTCCGCGCTTCAACACACAAGCTGCTACGCGGCGTGGTTATGTTGGTTTAGATTAAGCAATCAAGGGAAAGAAGTATTGGTGGGGGAGAGAGAGGCCAATTCACATGAAGATAGATGGCCCAGAAGCTCAGAGACACCAGGACCTTGCTCCAGAGCAGACAGACAGACAGACCGAGAGACTGTCTCCGGAGTGAACACCTGGATTCTGACTACTGGCTATCTTCCATTTTCCTTTGGTCCTTCTGTGCTGGCTTTTGTGTGGCTGGGATTCAGGGAGTTAGGCCACCCCTATTTCAGATGCCAGTGTGTTCAACCTGGTTTTCAGACTAAGACGAGGAAGAGGGCCTGGCAATATACTTCTTGGGGCGGGGGGTGGCCGGAACGTTGGCCACAGAACTGACTGGATATCCACAGAGCGTTCTCCGAGAGAGTGCTGGAAGATGGAACTCCTCTGCCTCTAACACTGAAGGCACAACTCGGGGCAGAGCCACCTCCTCCCCCGCTTGGCTTCATGCCGCGGGGCGACAGGAAGCTTCGAGGTCTCTAGCAGCCGCCCACCGGCGACATTTCTACTGTGGCCGCACTAGACGGGCAAGATGGTGCCCATCCGCCCGCTGGACTGGGCGGCAGGCGGGAGATGCAAGTTCACGGGCTTGTGCTCTATGGGTGAGACGAACTCTTCAGACTTTCAGACCCATTCTCTGGAATCGGGCGAGCTCTCCGCTCTCAGGGTCTCTCTGTTTGGACCTGCATTCGAGGGGTGCTGCTGCGGCAGGCAGGCTTGTGTTGGGGGGGTCTGCCCAGCCTGGGAGACTCCGGAGGAGGAGGACAGGGCTCGGGCGCAGGGACAAACCTGGGTGACTCGCCTTGTCTCGGGGGTGAGTTCGCCTCCCTTCTGGTCACTCATCCCTCTGACTCTCGTGCAGGCAGCCGAGGCCGAGGCAGGGGCTACCGGGGCCGGGGCAGCCGAGGAGGGTCCCGAGGACGAGGCATGGGCCGGGGTGGCCGAGGACGAGGCCGAGGGTCCGTGGGAGGCGACCACCCGGAAGATGATGAGGACTTCTATGACGAGGAGATGGAGGTGAGGTTCCTTCCTTGCCCTGGTGGGTGACCAGTGGGACGGCCTAGGGGGCACCCATCCGAAGGGCCTGTTATGTGGACAGCACAAAGAGGCGGAAGTCTCCCCCAGAGAGTCCCTTTCTGCCCCAGGGGTTGGCCGGGTGTTCTCTCTGGAAGTATCTGAAGTCCTGACAGTCTGACTCATGCCCGCCTGTGTGCATGCATGCATCCCTGCCCCTCATGCCCAGGGCCCCCCTTCCTTTCACGACTGCACAGTCGGCTAGGAGGGACGGGGGCTATAGCCGATGGCCCAGTGTGCAGGGGGTTTTGGAGTGAAGACTGTACCCCCATGGGAAGGCGGGGTGAGGCCTCCTGCATCCAGGTGTGGTGTGTCAGATGGAGTTACAGGTGGGGCTCCCTGAGCTCGGCCACCTGCCACAAGGCAGATATGGGGGTGGTAGGTAGCTGGGCTAAACACTGTCCCCCCACCCCCACCCCAGTACGGAGAAAGTGAGGAGCCCATGGGGGATGATGACTATGACGAGTACTCCAAGGAGCTGAACCAGTACCGCCGCTCCAAGGATGGCCGGAGCCGAGGTGAGGTGGGCAGAGTGGCTGCGGGTGGCAGGTCTGGAGCCCAGCCGGGGCCATGGGGCTCACTTCTCCCCACTTCCGTGGCAGGTTTAAGCCGGGGCCGTGGCCGGGGCTCCCGAGGCCGGGGGAAAGGCATGGGCCGGGGTCGAGGGCGCGGAGGTGGCCGAGGCGGAATGAACAAGGGCGGCATGAACGACGACGAGGACTTCTACGACGACGACATGGGCGTGAGTGCTCCCGGGCCTCCTGTCGACAGTCCTGCGCTCCCCTGTCCGTGCCTGAATGCGCAGCGAGGTCAAGAGCAGTTGTTCTCACCCGAGTTTCCCCAAACTCGAGATGGTGTCTAGAAAGCTGTTGATTTCAATGGTTCCCATGGGGCGGCCACCAGCACACACACAAACACACACACACACACACACACACACACACACACTCTCCTGCGAGGGGGCAGTGCCACCCTCCTGCGAGGGGACAGTGCCGCCCACTCTGGACACATGGGGGGCGGGGTGGGGAGAGGGACGTAGGACAGGGTGGAACTGCCCCATGGTTTCCAAGAGCGGGGGCTTCGTGGGCTGACGGTACCATCTCCCTGGAGCCTTCGCCGACCCTCTGACTCGTCATGCTGTGCTTGCTGAGCCCCCAGGGTGCTGACACCCACACACAGCCTGCCCCTCAGACCCTGTGCCCCCTTCACAAACCTCGGTGTCCCCCACAGGATGGCGGTGGCGGGGGCAGCTACCGGAGGGGCGACCAGCCGTCGGACAAGAAAGGCAAGGCCATCTGCAAGTACTTCGTGGAAGGGCGGTGCACATGGGTAAGGGCCGCCTCCCGCCCCCTCCTCATCCACGCAGCTCCCCTCCCCCGACACCTGTGGCTCTTGCCCGCCTCCGTGCAAGGTGGCTGCCGTGCCTCCGGGCATCATACCTGTGTGCTGGGAGGGACAGAAATGGGCCATGTCACCCTTCCGGAGACCTTTGCTGTGCTAACCCCTCACTGCTCAAAAATGGCAAGAGAGGCTGGGCAATGGAGCATCGCCAGTCAGACCCCCTACGTTCAAACAAAATTGGGGATTCTGTTAAAAATCGTGAGACTGGATACTGGGTAGACAGCAGAGGCCGAAAGGGGCGGGGGAAGAGGATGAGCTAGGAGAGGAGGAAGGAGGGAGAACAGAGCTGGGCTGTGGGGAGAGGGCGAGGGTCTGAGAGGAAGCCGTGCAGCTGTTTCTGGAAGTACGAGGCCCAAGCTTTCAGACGGTCTGCCCGTCCTGGGCCCTGAGAGGTGACCGTGCTGCCACCTGCCCTGCCGGACCCCCATGAACCTTCTCTTCCAGGGAGACCACTGCAACTTCAGCCATGACATCGAGCTCCCAAAGAAGCGCGAGCTGTGCAAGTTTTACATCACTGGCTTCTGCGCCCGGGCGGAGAACTGCCCCTACATGCATGATATCCTTGGTCATGGCCTCGCCCTGACCCCCGCGCACACGCATGCCATCTGTGCTTGTATGCCAGGGACTTCAAAACTCCCTGGGGAGATTCCCTTGCCTCCTGAAAACTCATTATTGAGAATTGGGTGAAGGCTTACAGGGCAGAGCTATTTTCAATCGATTTTTCTCACACATATGCTTTCTCTCCTCTCGTTGAGGGGAGCCGGGCACCATCTAGCTCTTCTGGTCTCAGACAGATGTTGGCGTGGCCCACGAGTTCACTGGACGCATTGCTCCCACGCATCTCTGGTTCTGGTCATTCTTCTTTCCTCGAGATGGGAAGAGGCTGACAGGCATCCCTGGAAATGCTCTCTCACTTTCAATTCCATTTTCCCATGAGCTTTCTGAAGGCCCCTCCTACTCTTGAGAGGCTTCTGTTGGCTCCTTGGGCTTTTCCCAGCTGGCTGTGCAGCCCTTGGGCAAGCCCTCCAACTTTTGTGTTGCCAGTGACTTGGCTGCCTGGCCACGGTGGGAAGAGTGAGGGTGTTAGGAGTCAGGAGAACCTGGGTGGGGTCCTCAAGGGGAAACCTTGGCCTTAACTTGCTGGGCACGTGATTTCCCATGCAAGCTGTATCACACGACTGGAAACTGCATCAACGGTGACGACTGCATGTTCTCTCACGACCCGCTGACCGAGGAGACCCGGGAACTCCTGGATAAGGTGAGCCCCCGCTGGGAGTCATCCTAGGGGGCCAGGTCCTTGGGGGGTTTGGGGTGGAGGGCAGCCCCAGCCCATCTCTGGGGGAGGCGCCTTCAAAGTTCCCAGCTGCACCAGTCTCGGGCTAGGACCTAAGAGCCATGTTCTCTCGAGATGGAGGGCGGGGGGGTCTCTACGAGAGGCTACGCCCCCTTCGAAGCAGAGCACCCACAAAGCCCAAAAGGGGTGAGAGACGGGGACGGCGACTTCAAGGGAAGCACCAGGTGCTGGTTCGTCTGGTTTATACATTGATGGCCCGGCTTTTCTTCTCAGTTTGAAGCTCCCCCCACAACCTGCCCACCCTGGTAACCCCTGCTGGCATTTGGCCTAACAGGTGGCGCGGCTTCCAGCGTCAGTCCCAGTAACACACAGGACAGACTGACAGGCAGGCAGTCTCAGGGAGCTGCAGAGGGCAGGATGGGGACATCCTAGACTGCGGTGCAGGATTCTGCGCCACCAGGTGGCCCGTGAGCCCCATCCTGGAATGGGGTTTATAAGAACATTCAGGGATGCCCCGTTTCTCATTTGAAGAGCTCAGCGCTGCGTCTGGCTGAGGCCTGCCCCCTGCTGGTGGCTCAGGGCTGGTGCTCCAGATGAGCACAGGGCAATGGGAGCACAAAGCAAGCTGGGGCTACAGATAAGCCTGTAGAACTAATGATAGCATCGTACTTCATTTAACTTCGGAGAGCCCAGGGGAGGAAGATGACCCAGTCTGCTCCTGTCCAGATTTGACGTTCTCAGAAACCCCACAGGAGTCGGGCTCGTTCTGCTCTGTCCTGAGGGCCACTTAAGAGTCATCGGTTCTATGGCAGGGGATTAGGATTTGGGTTGAAAGTGGCATTAGTGGCCTGAACTCCCGGTCATCCAGTTATCAGGGAGCGTGGGGTGGGGGGTCACTCAGGGCGGCTCGCCGCAAGGCCGGCAGTTGGAAGCCACCGGGGGGTGCTCTGCGGGAGAAAGGCAGGGCTCCCCACTCCTGCCCAGAGTGGACGGCCTGGGAAGCTCACAGGGGCCGTTCTCCCCTGTCCCCGCCGGCCAGCATCCCTCAGCAGCAGTGAGTGTGTTGGTTTGTACCCAAATGTTAGCAAGCAATGAATAGGAGGATGGAAAGATTTCATACATCTCTTCTCCCCCCCCTGCCCCCCCCCCCCCACACATACTTTGGTAAGAAGTGTTGGAAGGGGAGCCCTGGAAGGTGGGTGATTTGAACCCAGCAGCCCCGTGTGTGCACGAGAGAGGTAACATCTGCTCCCCAGAAGGTGGCAGCCTGAGAACCAACCCTCCTGGGCATTTTGTTCCTCGTCGCCTTGTGGGGCTGCTTTGGGCCAGGAAGGAGTGTTGTCCCTGACATGTGAAAGAGGTGGATGGCAGATACCTCAGGAAGAAGGGTCCTGGCCAGTGGGGTTATGCTCAGAGTGAGGCTAAAGATGGCTGTGATGGATGCGGAAGGGGTCCCTCCAGGCAGTTGGCAAGAGAGGCCTTCACAGGGCATGGGGAAGCGACAGCGTGCTGGGAGCGAGATGGGCCGGACCCAGGAGGCCACCAGACGCTGGGGTGAGAGACGGCTGTGGTCAGCTTGCCGAGGGCTCCAAGGGGCCTGCGCAGTCTTCGCGCTGGGGGCACAGTGGCTCCTGATGGGAGAGCAGGAGACTTGGGCCCGGAGTTCCAGGCAGGTGGGAAGCCTGTGGACGGGAGCACGTGGGGCCCGCAGTGCCAATTTGGGTCCTGGATGAGACAGGATGATTGACTGGGGGACCTGGGCAGCCCTTTGGGGACCCAGCCTCCTGCAGGGGTGACCTGCCAGGGGCGAGGCCACCCTGTGTGTATGAGGTGCTGTTCAGGGGCCAGGACGCAGAGGGTGACAGCTGCACCTGACCAGCAGGTATGCCTCTGTGCCAGTGCCTGCACTGCCTTCGACACCAGGCAGTGCTGAGGGGCAGGGACTGACGGTGGCAGTCAGGGTGGTGAGGGGACCAGCGGGGGGGCCCAGGGGGTGGAGTCAGCCCGTGTGCCCAGCCTAGGCTCATGGGAGGCCACATCACGTAGGTTCCCACCCCCAGAGCACCCCACCCACCCACCACCTCGCCCTCAGATAGCATGGCTCAGGGTAAAGGGACACTGAAGCCTGGGACTGCCTAATGCCTGCCCTGCTCAGGCCACCCTGAGGGGCCTCGACTCCATCTCTTGGCTGAGGGGTGGGTGTGGCAGGTGAGGGGTATCCCCAGACCCCACAACATGTAGCAAGCAGCGCCTGCTTTCTGAGGAGTGCTGCAATGTGGGCGCTTGTGCACCAACGAGACTCTCCCCACGTCGTCATCCCCCTAAACCTGGCAGCTTTCTGCACCATCCGTGGGTCTCACTCTCCCCCCTCTCCCTCCAGATGTTGGCAGACGACGCAGAAGCGGGTGCCGAAGACGAGAAGGAGGTGGAGGAGCTGAAGAAGCAGGGCATCAACCCCCTGCCCAAGCCGCCACCCGGCGTGGGCCTCCTGCCCACTCCCCCTCGACCCCCAGGCCCCCCAGCCCCGACCTCCCCAAACGGCAGGCCCATGCAGGGCGGACCCCCACCCCCACCGCCACCCCCACCCCCTGGACCTCCGCAGATGCCCATGCCGGTGCATGAGCCCCTGTCCCCCCAGCAGCTGCAGCAGCAGCAGAACGTGTACAACAAGAAGATCCCCTCCTTGTTTGAGATTGAGGTCCGGCCCACGGGGCAGCTGGCCGAGAAGCTGGGGGTGAGGTATGTGGCTGCTGGTGGGGGCCTGGCGCCTCTCTGCTTTCATCGTGGGCCACACTGTCCCGGCCTTTCTCCGCACCCTCCCAAACACTCATGTCTTCCCCTCTTAGGTTCCCTGGACCTGGCGGACCTCCTGGACCCATGGGACCTGGGCCCAACATGGGCCCCCCAGGACCCATGGGAGGACCCATGCACCCAGACATGCATCCTGATATGCATCCTGATATGCACCCAGACATGCACCCGGATATGCACCCCGACATGCAGATGGGCCCTGGCATGAACCCTGGCCCGCCCATGGGGCCTGGTGGCCCCCCCATGATGCCCTACGGCCCTGGGGACTCTCCACATTCTGGGATGATGCCCCCCATCCCACCAGCCCAGAACTTCTACGAAAACTTCTACCAGCAGCAGGAGGGTATGGAGATGGAGCCGGGGCTCCTCGGAGATGCAGGTACGTGGGGCGCGGAAGGTGGGCTTCTAGCAGGTCCAGGGGCTGCTCTCTGAGAGGTGGGCAGTGCCCTCCATCGAGCTTTAAGGGGGCTGGGAGGGCTCTTGGGTCACAAGCCCGGCAGTTAGAGAGTCACAGTGTGGGGCACCAGTTCTGTGGGAGTTGGGGGGGTGCCCGGGCCAGAGTGGCCCATGTGACTTAGTGTCATTACTTAGCGTGCCTAAAAAGGACCCTTTCCTTCCTTCTCACTGGAGCAACACCCCTAAGCAGCTCATGGGCATGGGGCGGCCGAGGTGTGGGGCTGGATGCCCTGCTGGGAAGCTGTGTGGCCAGGGCATGCGCTCCTCGCAGCTCCTCTCCTTTGCGCCAGTCGTCAGGTCAGGGTAGCCTCCGGAAAGCACGAGGGCAGACCGGGAGGACACAGGTGGTTCTAGGCCCCACATCAGCCCTGGTCCCTAACCCCTGACGTTTGTAGAGGGCCACTGAACAATGAGCAGCTCTCTGCAGTGAGAGGTGGCCGAGGGGACGGTGGCTGGTGCCCGAGAGCTGGAGCCCACACAGAGGACAGAACTGGTGGGCTGTCCGCGGGGAGAGAGAGGCACAAGGAAGAGTGGGCAGTCGGCCCTAGGGCAGCCTTTTGGGGAGGTGCCCAGGGAGCATCTTGACTGCCATGGGGCAACCTGGTGGCACCCAGACGTGGCGGGCAGCCGTAGGCTTGGGCTATAGGGCTTGGAGCTGACACCATGGTGCCCAGGAGAAGGCGAGGGTGCGGAGGCCATGGATGCAGCCGGGGCAAGGTGACCGAGTGGCGCTCACCTGGAGAAGGCTGGGAGGGGGGCAGCAGGTAGGGGTGGGTGCCAGGACCACCTGGACCACTCCAGATGTGCAGTGTCCAGCTGTCTGTTGGCCACTTGGAGGGGGGGCCAGGGCCATACCGAGGGCAGATAAAATACCCTTGGACCTTACATATATAGTGTAGTGACTTAAAAAAAAAAAAAAAAAAAAGATCTGCGTCTTTCGCGAAAGTCTAAGCAGGAAGGTAGCTTTTCGTGCCACACGTTGGATGCAATTGTTCCGTGACCTTGGTTCATGCCGTCGCCACCCCCCACCCCCTCCCCAAGGCCTCTGCGATTGCCTGTGGCACTTCCTCGTAGGGCCCCAGCTCCAAACCCACACTCGTGGCCTGGCACTGGAGCATCTGCCTCCTTCTGCTTGATACGTTCGTGTGACACATGCCCAGTGTGGGCGGTTTGTGCGACTAGGAGTGCCGGGAGACTCCACGGGCATGAGAGAAGGAGCCAGTGTGCCCCTGGCTGCCCCCTCTGCTTGTGACCACAAAAGACCACTGCACACAAGCTCTGCAGGATCAGCGGGTCCATCGGCACCACACTTAGGTTGCCGTCCTGCAGAGCACACTGGCTTTGCAGCCCTGTGGGGCTCCCAGGCCACCTGTGGCCGCGTGCCTCTAAGTAGCTTAGTCCGCGTGACACGACCATCAGCAGCTACTTCTCCTGCCTCCTCTGGTCCCCAGGGCCTTTCACCCCCGGGTGTGTGCACCTGCCCACGCACGCAGTGTCAGGGCCGTGGCCGCCGCGGCTCTTGCTGTGAAGTGCCATGGACTCAACCCCTGTGGCAGCGCAGCGCCTCCCATCGGGCTCCCCAGGCTGGGGCCGTGAGGGGATCAGAAGTCAGGTCGTGTCACCAGTCTCTTCACAGCTGAGCGCCTCACCGTGGTGCTTGTCTGCTGCCCCGGAGCACGGAGGTCCCTGGGGTTAGTGGGATGCTGGGGGTGGGGGTTTGGGCTGGTGCTAGGCCCCACCCTTTGGGGGTAAGCACTCCTCAAACCTTGTGGTGGGAGGATTGTTTGGTGCCATTGTCGTGGCATCTTCAACTCCACTGATAGAGCAGCATGCCCGCCCCACAGTGTGCCTGAGGCTCTCAGTCTGTCCAGTCTGTCTTTCCATCCCAGAGCTGCTGGGGTGTGTGTGTGTGTGTGTGTGTGTGTGTGTGTGTGTGTTTGCTGCTCATGTCCCTGAGCCGTGATAAGCTAGCTCATCATGAGGCCGCTGGCGTTGGATTTTCCTACGGGCTTTTCAGAGAAACCGTAAAGCCAGTGGTGGCAGGCTACGATGACAGGAACCAATGCCCTCTGCTAGAAAGAGCCGCCCGCCTCCTGCTGAGCCCCAGACCATCTTTCAGAACTCTGGGGCCTGGTGGCAGAATGGGACCCACGCGGGCCGGCTCGCTGCACAGGCGGTCCTTGGAGCCCACCAGGTGGAGAGAGACCAGCTGTCTGCTTCTGGGAAGGCCTGCAGCTGTGGCTCCCCGCCACCGTGGAACCCTTCCACCCTGCCCTCCCGCGGTCACTCTTGATCAGCGTCGGCTTGCAGGCAGGCGGCGAGTGTGGCGTTTCTCAGCGTCCTTTCACACACACCCAGCCTCTGGCCTGTCTCTCCTGGCCACCGGCATCTGCTTCCCTCCCCAGAAGCTCGGGGCAAAGCTTTATTATTGTACTTTTTTAATCTAAACTATTGTGGTTTGGGCGAGGCTTTACAGGAGCACCTTGTCAGTTTTGGCAAGTTAGAAAACATCCCAGTAACCCTCCCTCTTTGCCTTCCACCCGCCTTTTTTTTTTATTTTATTTTTTTGGGGGTGGGGGGGCATCACTGCTCTCCGGCGGTGGGAGTAGGAGGCCCACCCCACAGCTGGAATTGAACCTCCGTCCCAGTGGGCCGCAGTCCCGCACACAACCACTATGCCACCGGAGCTCAGTCCCTTTTTTTTTTTTTTTAAAGAAAGAATGAGTTTATCGAAGCAGGGATACTTTAAGTCAAAGGGCCTTCAGCTAGTCTGAAAGCAATCTCCCTCCTCCGCCTTTTTAATTTTTTTCCTCCATCTCCCTCCTATTGGGTATTATCTCCTGTTCTCCCTGGCTAATACCTAATACCTGTCTAAACGAGGGGTCCTCAAACTTTCTAAACAGGGGGTCAGTTCACTGTCCCTCAGACTGTTGGAGGGCCGGACTGTAGTTAAAAAAGAAAAAAACAACTATGAACAAATTCACTGCGGGCCTGGGATGAGTTGGCTGCTAAGCAGGACATTGGCAGCAAAAAAACCCGGCGGGCCAGATAAATGTCCTTGGTGGGCCACATGTGGCCCACGGGCCACAGTTTGAGGACCCATAGTCTATACTCTAAACCAGAGTAGCCCAAAGTTGGGACCATGGGGGACAAGTGGGGCACTGTAAAAGCGGAAAGCTGCTGTTTGTCTTGGATGTCAGGCTGTAGGCCGAAAGTCTTAAATTGCCAGGAGGGGTGCTGAGTGACTGTGTTTTCCCTTTTCTGTAAGGGAGCCTGGTAGGCCAAATAAGCTTGGAAACCTCTGGTCTACTCTATGAGTTGCCCAGCCCCACTTCCTTACCCACTCGCAGGGACCAGCAAGGTGTGTCTCCCTTGGTATGAAAACTTCTCTCTGTTCTTAGCTCAAGAACGGTGGTCTCTGGCCTTTTGCGTCTGTCCTCCAAATCCGTCCGTGGCACGGGCTCCTCCCCGGTCACCTCATTGCTCTGAGCAGCGCGTAGGACTTTGCCGTGCCCCTGTGTGGTCTCCTCCCTGCTGCCCTACTCAGTGCGGCCACAAGCAGGAGTGCCTATGTTGGCGGGCTCTGTTACGAGCCTCATTCTTAATGACTGCCCTGCTAGGAGACAGACAGACAGGCAGACAGATGGTGGGGTGGGACAACATGCTTCATTGGCTGCTCCGTTCTCCACCGCCGGGCTCCATGCAGGACCCCGGGGCTGGGCGACCGTGGCAGGCACGTCTGGGTCAAGATGGGTGGTGAGGTATCTGCTCTAAGGGCAAGGGTGGGGTGCAGGCGGTGCCCCAGACCCTGCCGACATGAACCCCTGGTTCTTCCCGCCACAGAGGACTACGGGCACTGTGAAGAGCTGGTAGGGGGACCCGGGGAGCACCTCTTCCCCGAGCTTCCCCTGGAGCCCGACAGCTTCTCTGAGGGTGGCCCCCCAGGCCGGCCGAAACCAGGCGCTGGTGTCCCCGACTTCCTGCCCTCGGCCCAGCGGGCGCTGTACCTGCGGATCCAGCAGAAGCAGCAGGAGGAGGAGGAGAGAGCCAGGCGACTGGCTGAGAGCAGCAAGCAGGACCGGGAGAACGAGGAAGGCACGTGTCCTCCCTGGGTCGGGGGTGTCGGGTCAGGAAGGGGAACCCCTTCCTAGGGTCGCATCATCAGCTGCCACCAGAAAGTTGGGCCGCCCGAGGTGGGAGGTGGGTAGAGCGGAACCCTTCGAGGCCAGGCTGGGCTTGTTTCCCCAAGACTGCAGCCGCAAGGCCTCACTGCCGGTACAGAGCGGCCGTCAGCCGTCACAGGTCCCTGCCAGGACTTGGAGGTCGACAGCTCAAGCTGCTTGGGCATGGAGCTCAGAGATGGGCAGTCACTCAGTGCCTCGGGGACCTCCTCCGGGTGGGTGGGGCCATGGGCTCCCTGTAGGGGGAGACCCGCTCTTCCTGACGAGGGTGAGTCACAGACCCTCCTGCCCTCCCCAGAACTCGGCCACAGAGCTCCCCGCCCCTGGGTGAGTCCCCTCTCTTGTGGGCCAGGCACCCAGAGCTGGCAGGGGTGGGGCTTTGTCAGGGCTTGAGCAGCGAGGTCCTGGACCAAGGGACCCTCCCTGTCTTGGTGGGCCCTTGTCTATGCGCTCCCCTTGCTCTCAGGGGTGCCCACTGTGCCTTCGCTCCGGGGGTGTGGGCAGGTGGCAGCGTGACACCGCACCAGCGTTAGGCAGCAGCCTGTGGTCCAGCGCTCCCCCCCACCCCCCGGGCTTTGGAGGGGAGGGGTGGAGCTCACAAGGGAAACCCAGGCTCGGAGGCAAAAGGGGAGGGACTAGTCATTTGGAGGGGAGCGGGTCAGTGTGGCGCAGGGGCCGACCACCCCGCCCTGACCACACCTCTCTGCTCTCCCCCAGGCGACCCTGGGAACTGGTACTCAAGCGACGAGGATGAGGGTGGGAGCAGCGTCTCCTCCATCCTCAAGACCCTGCGCCAGCAGACGTCCAGCCGGCCCCAGGCCTCGGGGGACCCTCGCCTCCAGAAGGGACACGCCACAGGCAGCCGGCTGGCAGACCCCCGCCTCAGCCGGGACCCCCGCCTCAGCCGCCACGCCGAGGCCGCCAGTGGGTCAGGGCCGGGGGACGGAGGTCCCTCTGACCCCCGGCTGGCCCGCTCGCTGCCTGCCCCCAAGCCTGACAGCAGCCTCCACGCCAGCCCCTCGGGCCCCAGCAGCACCAAGGGGGCCGGCCTGCCCCCCTCGGAGGAGGAGGAAGGGGAGCGCGCCCTGCGGGAGAAGGCCGTGAACATCCCCCTGGAGCCCCTGCCTGGACCCCCGCTGCGGGACCCGCGCTCACAGCTGCAGCAGTTCAGCCACATAAAGAAGGACGTGACACTGACCCGGCCGCCCTTTGCCCGCACCGTGCTCTGGAACCCCGAGGACCTGCTCCCCCTGCCTGTCCCCAAGCAGGACGCCGTGCCGCCGGTGCCCGCCGCCCTGCAGTCCTTGCCAGCCCTGGACCCCCGGCTGCACCGCCCCTCCACCTCGGCGCCCCCCAACCCCCGGCAGCGCCCCGGTGCTGCTGCCGAGCCGGGTGCGTCGGGCTCCAGCCTGCCCGACTTTGAGCTCCTCTCTCGCATCCTCAAGACTGTCAACGCCACCGGCCCCTCGGCTGCCCCCAGCCCCAGCGACAAGCCCAGCGACCCCCGGGTGCGCAAAGCACCCACTGACCCCCGGCTGCAGAAGCCGGCGGACCCCGCAGCTGCCTCCCGGGCCACCAAGCCTGGCCCCGCCGAGCTGTCCACGCCCGGTGACAGCCCCAGGGGAGAGTCCTCGCCCCCCGCCATTGCACCCTATGACCCACGGGTGCTGGCGGCCGGTGGCCTGGGCCAGGGTGGCAGTGGCGGTCAGAGCAGCGTGCTGAGTGGCATCAGCCTCTACGACCCCAGGACTCCGCACGCTGGGGCCAAGGCTGGCACAGAGCCGGCTGCCGAGGCAGGTGCCCCGGCCAAGGCCGCCGAGGGCAACGGCAAGACTGCCACTGCCAAGCCCAAGGAGCCCCCGTTCGTGCGCAAGTCGGCCCTGGAGCAGCCCGAGGCGGCCAAGGCGGGGGCGGACGGGGCCACGGCCACGGACAGGTACAACAGTTACAACCGGCCCCGGCCCAAGGCAGCTGCCACCCCGGCGGCCGCCGCTGCCCTGACCCCACCCACCGAGGGCGCCCCTCCCCAACCCGGGGTGCACAACCTGCCCGTGCCCACCCTCTTCGGGACAGTGAAGCAGGCGCCTAAGACGGGCTCGGGCAGCCCGTTCGCCGGCAACAGCCCAGCCCGTGAGGGGGAGCAGGACGCAGGCTCCCTCAAGGATGTCTTTAAAGGCTTTGACCCCACTGCCTCCCCCTTCTGCCAGTAGTGTTGGCCCCGCCCCCAGCTCGGCCCCAGTGCAGCAGCCAGGCTGGGACTGGGGCGGGGACCGGGCCCTGGCCTCTTTTCTCTTTTTTTTTCTTTGCCCTTTTTTAAATTCTTTTTTTTTTTTTTTTAATAAGACCCTTTTTGGAAACATAAATTGTATATAACCACCTCCACTTCTGGTCAGTGCCCCCGTCCATAAACAGTGGCTTCCTGTCCCCCTCTTGCCGGCTCCACCTGCCGCAGGTCCACCCTGGCCCACCCTCGGGCTTGGGAGGGGCCTCCTGCAACCCCTGCGCACCCCTGTCGGAGGAGAAAGCCCGGAGCGGGACCCAAGCCCTTCCAGAAGGACAATCACCGGGAGGGAGTCCCTTTGGCAGCCGGTGGAGGACCAAAGGGGAGAAGACAAGACTTGAATAAGGGGCCTTGACAGCGCCCCCTGCTGCAGGCCTGAGAGGTGTGGTCCTCACCCACTGGGCCCTGGGTCCAGCTGCGTGCGTGAGGGGGTTGTGGCGCCAGGTGTAGGAGCTGGGGTCGGAGGCTGCCGCGGAAGTCCCCGACCGACCCACGTGTCGTCAGTATTACCTGTCCCACCCCCCAAGTGTCTGCACTGTTGGCCCCTGGCCTCGCCCCTTGGGAGGCAGCTCACGGATCCGTGGCCTAGCCGCCCCCACCCCCGGCCCTCAGTCTAAGGAGACCTGCTGGTCCTTTTGAAAGTATTTTTGCCCCAGCCCACCCTTGCCTCTTTTTGCCCTCCATCTGAGGGAGGGAGGCTGTGTTGCGGGGTGTGGCTGCCCGTCCTCCAAGCAGGGTCAGAGGTCCACAGAGGGCTGGGTAAGGGGGGCCCATCTGGCCTATAGCCCTGGGAGACCAGCCCTCACTGCAGCCCCGACTGCCCCTTCCCCCACCCAATGAGGATACTTTGTCCCCTCCTTGGAGGACCCCCTCTGTCCCCCTTGGGCCGAGGTGAGTCAGGTGCTTGCACCATCCTCCCCTCCCCAAGGTGGGGGGTGGGGGGTGGGGCGGCAGAGAGGGCCCAGGTCACCCTGCCAGGACCAGGTTGGTTTGGTTGTCTGTGTTGCCGGTTTTGTTTGGTTGTGCTCTGTTTTCGTCCTTACACAATCATAAGTGAGATTTTCCTGCCCACCTCAGCCGCCCGCCAGCGTTGGCCCTGGCCGGCTGGGTGTTTGGAGAGCGAGAATCCACGTGGTGGTTGGGGGCTTATTTGTTTTCTTTTCACCCTCCTCCCCCACCCACGGCCCCCCCTCCCCCAATCTTTGAGGTTTTTCTTTGGTAAAAGGAAAATTAAATACTTTTTTAAAAAAACAAAAAGCAAAAAAATCAAAACACTGCAATCTGTGGATGAATTAGAAGCTGGATTCCCCCTCCCCCCTTTTGAGAATATTTAGTCTGACGAACCTCATGGGACTATGAATTCACCTGTAATTCCCATTCGCCATCAAGCCGGAGCTTTTAACGAGAAACTGTCGTCTCAGCAGGACTGTAACAAACGTGTAAATACGATTTCAGAGTTGAAAGTTGATGGTGCAGATATGTATATAATGTACTGTATTTTTACAATGATCACCGCATGACTCGACTCCGCCCCGCCCCACCCCCGCCCCACTTTTTGTACTCCACACCTGTCTTCCAGAGCATTGCCCGCACCCTCCTGTGGTCTCTTAATCCAATAATTGTATTACTGCCATTAAAGGATGCAGTTATTTTAAAAAGGCCCGACGCAGATCTCTCTGTGCCCCTGGTCCGTGCGAGGTGACCCGAGAGTGTGGGAGGTGGGGGTGACTGAGGTTGGGGTGCGGAGAGCCTGGGCCTGTTCTCCCCCCCCCCCCCGTGTCCTTGGATTTGTGCCTAGGACAGCTGCGCCATTGACCACCACTGAGAACAACAGGTGTGCCCCCTGCAGTTACAGCCCTTGCCCCTCAGCGAGCTCCGAGGACTTGGGATAGGGGGTGGAGGGAGCCCCCAAGTTCATGGTGAGCAAAAGCAGGGGGCCACTGGCTTGTAGGTCAGGAGAGAAGCAGGGAGATCACTGACCCTTCATTGACTCGGCGTCTTCCCCCAGGAGGGAACCCTGCCGATGGTGGCTGCTGAAAGGTTAACGGTTTGATCCCAGCCAGCGACTCCGTGGGAAAAAGATAGGGCAGCTGGCCTCAGGCTCCAACCTGGGAAACCCTTGGGGCAGGTCTACCCTGTCACCGGTCTCCAGAATCGCCGCCTCGGCACCTGGGAAAAGGGCCCGACAGCGGCTTGTGACCGCCTGTGACTCCCCCAGGGAGAAGGTGACGTGCATCATCAGCCCAAAGCTGATTCCCATGAGGCCGAGGTCAGACGTGTCTCTCTCTCTCTCTCTCTCTCTCTCATGGAGACACAAGCATCTCTCCTACAGCGTTCTGCGTCTCTGCTGGATTTGTTGCAATGGCCACACACAACTCACCGCCCACACCATGAGAGGTTTTCTTAAGAGAGTACCGGGTTACCAGTTCAGGATCAGGAATGATTCAGAATACAGTTCTTCCTTCTGGACAGCTGTTCGGCTGGGCCCCCTGCGCACGCTCTCCCTGGCATCTCAGCCCCTGGCCCCTTGAACTCGGCTTCTGCCTCAGGTACAAAGCGTGGACAGTAAATGCTCAGAGGCACTCCACTCTGCCAGGAAGCCTCAACCCGAGAGTGCCCCGCTCTCATGCCGTGTGGACCTGAAAGTCCTATGTGGCCTCTGCCACGGCTGCTTGTCACCTCTCAGTGTCTCGACGATTGTAGCTTTCTCTCCCAGCACAGGGATCCCGGAGCTGAAAGACACGTGCTGCTCCGGACAGGAGGCCCCGCCGCCTCCCGCTTCTCCTCGTCTTATCTCCTGTAGCATGAAAGACATTGGCTGAAGCAAGAGTGGTGACTTCAGTCACAGCCTCTAGCGACATCCCACCCTCACCCCTGTCTCCAGGACACAACAGACCACTCCCTCCCAAGGATTCACCGTGAACCAAAACAAGAAAGGCAGTCATATCAGGTCACAGAATTGGGGGACATCATCACCCAGCTGTTGAGCCACTGAAGATCACGGTCCGGCCAAGTTCACACCTCACCTTGACCATCGCAGGTGCTGGCCCCACGCTTGTCTTTGAAGCGTGCTGTCTGATCGGCTGGGTAGGCCACAAGCCCCTCATGGGCCTATCCCTCCCAGCACCCCACTCTCTGCAGTGTGTGGGAATCGAAGGCGATGACTCAAAAAGTCACGGTCAGTAAGTCACTGGCACTGAAGGAACCCTCAGGCTCTTGTAGCCACTGGCCCGTTCCTAGCTGAAGGGTGAACTCTCCCAGCCCAATCATCGGACAGTCTAAGATGGTCATTAAGGAGGCCTTCCTTAAAGCAGAATTCTCAGGGTGAGCTCACTCAGGCGGAAACCAAGCGCCCCACGGATTGTATCCATCCAATCCGGTTGGGTTCTCCAAAGGTGGTCTTGGTTCCACCTTCTCTGATAAGGTTTAGCAGGCACAAGATGATTCCCTTGCTCCGAGTCTCCCAAGGGTTCGCCCAGACAAGACCTTTAAGGAACTTTAGGTTTCTCCCGTGATCTCCGGATCTCACGCTTGACCCCTGGGTCCACTGTGTTCACCTTCTACATCTGGAGTTGCACCCTCACAGTCAACCCTGATGGCGATCATGCTCACATAAATGGAGAAAAGACAGACGTCGGATTTCCTTTTACTCAGACCCACCTGCCGCATTCCTGGCAGCAGCAGGCGAGAAATCAGCAGACGACCTTTGCACCGGGCGAATCCGCTTCACAAGACCTTTGGAGAGTGTCGAACAGCAAAGGGGGCACTTCAACGGCCGGGCTGCATCTGACCCAAGTCGCGGTATTTCCCCAGAGGCATGTGAAAGTGGAACGGTGGGCGAGGGAGGCCGGGCAAAGGATCTCGAAGGCACCACGTTCTGCCAGAAGAACACATCAATCTGCCCTGGAAGACGTTCAGCCAGAATGCTCCTCTGAAGCAAGGATGCTGAGACTTGGTTGCATGTACTTTGGACAGGTCGAGAGAGATGGTTCCCGGAGAAGAGCATCCTGCTTGGTAAAGTAAAGGCAGGGGGGAAAAAAACAGACCCCCAACTGGATCAACTCAGTGGCCGCATCGATGGGCACCTCCTAAGCACATCTGTGAGGATGGTGCAGGCCGGAGCAGTGCTTTGTTCTGTTGGGCGTGGCCTTGCTATGAGTCAGGGTCCGCTGGATGGCGCTCAGCGAGCTCGCTGCCTCGATGTCCTCCTCATCATGCAGTTGGGTTCATCCCGAAGTATTCAAGTTTGGTCACTCATTGCCGGTCAGAGGCTCGAGGGTTCACGCATGGTCCCTGCACGAAGGATCAGTCAGCCCGTTTCTTTCTCATCCTCAGCCTTTGTGGGCAGGGTCAGCAAAAGCCGCCCGTGTGTTTAGGAGCGGCGTTAGGCCAGATTGACTCCAGAAACAAATCAAGGGGCATTCCTCGATGTGTAAGAAAGAGGTTTGTATCAAGAAGTCATTATACGTCAGAACATCCCAGCCCAGTCCAATTCCAGTCCATATGTCCGTTACGAGTCCCCAAGTCCCTTTTCAGGCTCACAAAGCCTCGTGCCATGAGGCAGAGTACAGGAACATCACTGGCTGGTAGGTGCAAAGTCTCATGGATCCAACAGCAGTGGAAGCATCACAGGGCCCCGGCAGCTCCCTGAGGAATCCCATAGCAGGAAGGGGAAGGCAGAGAGGTTCCCAGGACCCTCCTCCTGAGAAGGTCACGCCCATAAAGAGTCACCATCAGGCTATGACCTGATTGACAGGCTCGACTCCACCCTTACGCTTTGGTATCTTCGAGTCGACACAAAATCAGGTAACTACCACCAGCCCCAACAGAACTCCAACGTCTTCCCTAAATAAACTCTTCCCCCACCCCCACAAAAGGGAAGGTTCAGCAAGACTAGCCAAGGCCATCCCTAGGAATCCTTAGGATCTGGTTTTTATCTCTCTTTCAATGGGTTCGGCATGGCTTTCGAAATAAGCACCTGTTTAGTGACAGAACAATGCATGGGCTTTTGCCATAGTCAAACGTCATGGGAGACTGATTCACATCAGTAGTCACCACCTTTCCGCCATAGAGTTCATCGATTCTGGCCCAGAGGCCTTCTAGGACAGAATAACACGCCTCTGTGGGTTTCATGGAGTCTGTACATCTTTACAGGAAGATGACTGTGACTGTTTTCTCTCAAGAAGCCGCTGGTGGTTTTGAACCGCTGACCTCGCAGGGACGACCTTAACTCAAAACCCAGTGTGTCACCGCGGCGCCTTCATCGTAAGAGACCATCTAGGTCAATGAGCCCCACACTGCCCTTTGGTGAGTGGGATGGGTAGGTTTATCGGGCCAGCAGGCCAAGGGGAACATGTGGGATTCATCAGGTCGAAGTCTGATGAGAGGCCTATGAGGTACGTGGCTCTGCAAGGCTCTCCCCACCCCCCCCACCGCCCTGTCTTGCTCTTGGTGACCAGAGCGTGCTGGAGCAGGCGGCTGCTTCAGCTCCTATTTCTCTGTCTGACCCTGTGAGCTACACCACCTGCCGGCCAAGCCAACCCATGGCCCTGTCAGAGCGTGAGGCTCCTTCAAAACCTGCTTCGCCACACGCCTGGGACGTACGTCGTTCGAGCTTGATTTGCAAAATAAACACCTATTTAGTGACATCGTGAGCTTGAGGTTGTATTCTGTCAGCTTGCACTGCCTGTGTTTAATATCCCATCTTCACTAAACTCCCCAGCTACTGACTGTGGGTAACCCACCCTGCTGCCTGCTGCCTGTGGCTGATTCTGCTTGCCTTGGCCCCAGGAGGACTCTGCTGTCTGCTTCCCGGAAGCCCACGTGAGTCGAAAGACTTCCAGTCTATTAACTGTTCCTTAGAAGTGAGTTGAGGGCTGAGCCCCGGTGGCGTAGTGGTTGTGCGCAGGACTGCGGCCCACTGGGACAGAGGTTCAATTCCAGCAGTGGGGCTGGGCCTCCTACTCCCACCACCGGAGAGCAGTGATGCCCCCCCCCCCAAAAAAAAAAAAAAAAGAAGTGAGTTGAACTGAATTTGAACTGCTGCGTGGACTAATTAGGTGTTATATTCCTTCTCGCTGAATAAACCTTATCTATCTCTATCTGTCTATCTAATCTAGCGTCCTGGTTTCATTTCTTTAGCGAACCCTGCTTGACACAGTGAATATCTGGTGGAATCTTAAAAGCTTGCAAGTGACCATTTAACAGACAATTCTCTACCTATTCCCTTCCACAGCGAAGAGTGGAGAAAATAAATATCAAAGGCTCAACAGGAAGTCACACACGGATTCCACTCTCCTGAGACCAAAACAACTAGATGGTGCCTGGCTTCCACTCCAGAGCTCTCTGATTGGGATCATCACAGAAGGCCCTGGACAGAAGGGAAGAAAGACGTGGAGCGACTTTCAAAATCATCAAAAAGACCAGACTTACCTGGTCTTAGAGAGACAGGCAGATCCCCCAGGGCTGCTAGGGTCATCCTTAGCCACACTGCAAACTGGGAACTGGGGTCACCTTTAAACCCACAACGGGCGCATCTCTAAAGTGAACAGAAATACCCGCCAGGGACCTGCTCCCTAGAACAATCAACCGGATGAGACCAAAATAGCAGCATTTGTCCCCAAGGAAAGCAGACGGGCAGGAAAGGATTGGAAAGATGGATGTGTCAGTCACCTAAGCTGGTGTCCATTTGAGGTTTAAGGGTGTAGGGGTGGAGTCTAGCCTGTCCATCTGGAGAGAGCCAAGGAGAGCGCTGTGTGGCGTGGCCAGCTCATCTTAGAATTCCAGTAGCCCTTCTTGGAGGCAGGAGACACGATCTCACTTTTTGGGAGTCTTTGCAGCTGATGAGACACATGGCGGCATGCTGATGGACCCTGAGCCCTGGAACCTGGAGGAGTCTCGGGGAGACCCCTGCCAGCGCTGAGATGCTTCTACCGCCGCTGGATCCACAAGACTCTGCACCCACTGGCTTCTGACTGTCCTGGCACGTGCTTCGTGAGTCTGAAGAGGACTTATGGATTGGTATCAGACATATGGGCTAATACCGAATTTATGATTTCGAACTGGACTGAACTGGGGTCTTTTCTTGATGTACAGTTGCTCTTGTATATAAGGTTTTTTCTTTTTTTTTGTTACTTGGGGGGCGGTGTAACGTTTTTTCTTATAAACATAAGAGTTTCTGGGCTGAGCCCCGGTGGCGTAAGTAGTTGAGTGCGGGACTGCGACCCACGGGCTTGGCGGTTCAAATCCAGTGACGGCTCTCAGGAGCAGTGCTGGGTAGCTCCTATGACCACCAGAGGCAGTGATGCCCCCCACCAAAGAAAAGGGTTTCTATGGATTTGTTTCTCTAGTCTACCCAGACTAACCCCAAATGGGCAAATAGAAATCGATGGGGCACCCAGGGAGGAAGTGGGAGGAGTGCTGTTCCAGCGTCATGAAGTAGAATATGTTTTGTTGAACCAGGAGCAAGTTGGCCCACAAGACTTTCACCAAACCCACAAACCGTTACAGACACACACAAGGGTGGAGCCAAACCATGTCAAGATTCAGCTTCTAAACTGCAGACAGAGGGGTGGTTTGGGACCAGCCAAAGGTGTCTTGCAGAAGAGATCATGGCAGTTTACTTCCAAAATAGTAGCCGTGTTAATGAAGCAGGATTCTTCTCTGGCACCAGATGTTGTCATGCGGTGGAACCAAGATGGTTCCAACTGGTTTGGTTTGGTGAGTGTGATGGTTGTTTTCAGGTACCACTGAGCTGGCTGTGACGCAGAAGAACCCTGTGTTCGCCAGAATGCCACGCCGCTCGGTTCCCCACCATTCTCTCCATTATTATGCTTGAGTTCACTTTTCACCTCTTCCCCCCCCCCACCCCCCCCCCCCCCCCACACAAGGGCAACATAGAGAGGTTTAGATATTTATAAATTACATTGAGCTCGGGCTGAGCCCCGGTGGCGTAGTGGTTGTGCGCGGGACTGCGGCCCACTGGGATGGAGGGTCCATTCCAGCTCCACAGGAGCAAAGGCTGGGCCTCCTACTCCCACCACCTGAGGGCAGTGATGCCTAAAAATTAAAAAAAAATGATATTCAGCTCACTCTTTTTTGTTTCCTTGGTTTGGTGTTTTGTTTTTTTTTTGGTGGGGCGGGGGCGGGGAAGGCAGAGGGCATCACTGTCCTCTGGTGGTCGTGGGAGCTGCCCAGCCTTGCTCCTGGAGAGCTGGGGGGTTTCTGAGCTGTGATTTTTCTGTGTTCTGTCTTTCTTCTGCAGAGGCTCTGGATCGACCCAAACTTCCGCCCTGGCTGTTGGCATCGATCGCATCGCCAGGGCGCCGCATAGCTGGAAAGAAAGAGAATGAGAGCTTTGGATTGCATCTTATGCCCTCAGGTAGTCGCTCCCCTTCCTTCTTCCCCACCCCTCCCCAGTCCCTGGTAAGTACTAAATCTACTTCTTGACCCCATGTACTTGTCTGGTCTAGAGGTTTCCATGCAAACGGAATCTTCCCACATGTGCCCTTGTGGGATCTGGTTTTCCCCTAGGCGACATCCTGTTTTCAAGGTTCCACACCCTGTCGTAGCCAGTCCTCGACGCCCTTGTGACCCCGCCATCGTCCCGTCAAGACAACAGACACCGCCCTAGGTATGTAAAACAGAGGGAACGTAATACAGGGAAATTGGACACCCAGAGGCTGGGAGTAGCAGAACAGAAAGATCAGGTTCACGCAGTCCCGGGCTCTGACCCTCTCCAGTCCCTGAGCTGGAACAGCAAGAGGAAAATGATGTGACCCGAAGGTCACTGTCCTTCCCAGGTGGGATGGCGCAGGCTGCCGAACAGGAAGCCAGGAACCTGCAGCGCCCTTGTGAGCGGGGTGAAGGTTTATAGACAGGAACATCCGCGTGACAGGCCAGGGTTCCTCGACTGGGTTCCACCTCGCCCTTTGGGGTCCTCTCACTGGGACCTCACACACTCTGCCCTCTTTTCTTCTTTCCTAACCCTCTGAACTTCGTCACGGGGTCAGTGCTGCCCTTCTGCCTTTGATGGTGGGTTATCTTACCTCAGACGGGGATTCAGTTACAGACCTGTAGGGGGACGAAGGACCCTCGTTTCGGGGGTCCCACTTGTATCTTTCACCAGTAGGCCAACTCCCTTTTATGACGTTGAAGTTGGTTCCCCATTTCTTCCTTTCACTCTGTCCAAGACCTAATGTGATCCTTTCCAGGATGGTGGGCAGGGGGAGCCTGGCACCATCTAGTTCTTCTTGGAGACACGCCCAGCCTAATGATGCCTCCTTGTGGGCGTGGCCTTCTCACAAGCATTCTGGGAACTTCCTCTCTGTCTCTCTGCTTCACTTTCCTGTAGAGAAGCCACACCCAGAGAGGTGGAGGAGCCATGTGGAGACCTGCACTGGCACTCCGATGCCCCCACCGCCACCGGACCCACGGGACTCTGCACCCAGCAGCCTGTGAGCTTCCTTCATTCGGCATCATTACCTGTGCTGCACGAGTCTGAAGAGGGATTTATGGGCTAGTACCCTACATAGAGACTAAGATCGGACTTACGGACTTCATCTGGACTGAGCTGGGAGGCTTTCTTAATAGACAATTGCTCTTTGAAAGAAAGCCCTCTCTTAGGTACATAGAGTGTCTCTGGATTTGTTTCTGTAGTCAGCCCTGCCTCACACAGTTTTCTGTATCCAGTGTCCAACTGTCACATGCAGAGGAAGCCACTGGCAGAAGGGACAGCGGGAAGGGAGGGGGGAAAATGAGGAGCTGATAACAAGGACTTAAGCAGAAAGAAAATGTTTTGAGATTGATGAGTGCAACACATGTACCCAGGTGCTTTGCTTGCAACGGATGGACGTATGAATTGTGATAAGAGTGATAGGAGCCCCTAATAAAATGATTTTTTTAAAAGAAAGAAAGAAAAAAACCAAGGCTGGGATGGTGTGCACCTTAGCCCTCAAAGGAACATTCTTGCTCTTCAACACTTTAGAGAGACCTTGTTCAGCAGATTTACCTGACACACGGTGTCTGCTGAGTGTGTCAACTCTCCATCCTGCTACTCATCCCAGTTGTTCCCACCTTAAAATGCGAACTCGGGCTGAGCCCTGGTGGCGTAAGTGGTTGAGTGCAGGCCTGTGGCTTGGAGGTTCAAATCCAGCAGCAGCTCTCAGGAGCAACGCTGGGTAGCGCCCATGATCACCAGAGGGCAGTGATGCCCCAAAACAAAAACAACAAAAAAACATTTTAAGGCTGAGCCCCCGTGGCGTAGTGGTTGTGCGCGGGACTGCGGCCCACTAGGATGGAGGTTCAATTCCAGCTCCACAGGAGCAAAGGCTGGGCCTCCTACTCCTACCACCTGAGGGCAGTGATGCCCAAAAAACTAAAAAAAAAAACCCAAAACCTAAAAAAAAAAAATGCGAACTCATCCCCGTAGGGGATGAAGAAGCTCTCAAGAGGAACCAGGCCAGACAGATCTTGGTGACCCGGGCTCAGAGGTGCTGGGGTGTGATGGAAGGTTCCTTCTGTCCCTGGAAGGCTTGAGATGGGGAGAGACATCAGCAGGTGCTCAATCCGAGCATCCTGGTGAGAAGGAAGAGCCTTAATGAGCCGGGTGAACACTGGGCTGTAACAATGGGCTCAGACACAGCCCAAATGGTGAGGATGGCCCAGAAGAGGGCCGTGTTTCATTCTGACGTCCACGTGACGGTAGGAGCCAGAAGCCATGGGTTTGGGGGAAACAGAAATGGAGGAAAGACAGGATGATGTGACTGAGCTCTAAGCGACTGTTGACTGGGTTAATTGTGGTGGCCATGATGGCTGGGCAGCAGGTCAGTCGTCTCAGAAGGGGAAGGAGTCTCACTGCCATCAAAAGAGAAGAGCCGGGCACTTAATTCTAGCCCTGATCTAAGAACAGCTAATGTTCACCCTCGAGAAGAGATCCCTGAAGAAGGCATGTGATGGCAAAATGTGGTGAAGAAACTAGAGGGTGCCCGGCTCTCAGGAAAAAAGAGCACGTGGGGGCTTCAAGCTCTGTCTTCAAACAAGCAAGCATCTGCATGAAGTGTCCACTAAGCCCACGTGTCAGAAGCACACCAGCCTGTGTGGTCCAAGGATTACAAATACCGCTTACGCTGGAATGTAAGCCGTCTCGAGGACTATCAGCCACAGCACCTGCATTTACCACAAAACTGCAGTAAAAAAATGCACTGAGGGGCTGAGCCCTGGTGGCGCTGTGGCTGTGTGCGGGACTGCGGCCCACTGGATTGGAGGTTCAAATCCAGCAGCAGCTCTCCAGGAGCAAGGTGGGGCCTCCTACTCCCACCACCAGAGGTCAGTGATGCCCCCCTCCCCCAAAAAAAATGTACTGAGAAACTCAGCTTGAACTTTGTATAGAGGGTAATAAAATCTAATTCCAAAGGAGGGAATGGTATGGAAGCCCAGTCCATTCACAGGGACCTCACATGGTGTGTGTCCTGTGAATTTCCTCAGTCCGTTGTAGAAGGATGTGAACAGTCTTGCTCTCAGACCCTGAGCGTTATCACGTCTCTTTATGCATTGTCAAGTCTCTTTATTTTTTTTATTATTTTAAATTTTTTTATTATTTATTTATTTATTTTAGGTATCACTGCCCTCAGGTGGTGGGAGTAGGAGTCCCAGCCTTTGCTCCTGTGAGCTGGAATTGAACCTCCATCCCAGTGGGGTGCAGTCCTGCGCACAACCACTACGCCACCGGGGCTCAGCCGTCAAGTCTCTTTATTATGGCAGATGTAGTTAGGCTAAGATATGATGCCTTCAGGGGAGGGAGCAGGAAGAAAGGGGGAGTCTATGTCAGGGGCTCCAGTGGGAAGAGACTGCTTTGAAAAACGATGGCTTGCACATTTGCACATAGGCCACCATCATCATTTTCAAGGTATTCTCTTCCCACGGAGCTCCTGATATCAGTTCCTCATTCCTTCCTGCGCCCTCCCCACCCTGGCCTCCCCCATGAATGCTTGATAAGTGATAGATAATTTTCGCCATATCTTACATTGTCCTCTGTCGCCCCTCACCCACTTTTACGTTACTTGTTCCGCTACTCTGAGAGGGGGTTCTAGATCCATCCTGGTGGTCGATTCCCCAGCTAGGATGCTTTTTTTTTTTTGGGTGGGGGGGCATCACTGCCCTCTGGTGCCTGTGGGTAGGATGTTTTTTTTAATGTACAATTACTCTTTGATATAAAACTCTCTCTTGGGGCTGAGCCCCGGTGACGTAGTGGTTGTGCGCGGGACTGCGGCCCACTGGGACGGAGGTTCAATTCCAGCAGTGGGGCTGGGCCTCCTACTCCCACCACCGGAGAGCAGTGATGCCCCCCCCCCAAAAAAAAAACAACTCTCTCTTACACGCCTGCGCGTGCCCATGGATTTCTTTCTCCAGTCTGCCTGGACTGACACGGAGGCCAAGAGCCCGTGTGTCCAGAGACCAGAGCGAGGCCTGCCTCTGTGCGTAATTGACAAGAGGCAGACCTCTGTAAGTAATTGTGTCCTGTGACCTTCCTTGACAAACCCTGCCGCACGAGTTTTCTTCGTGAGTTCTGTCTGGCTCGGGAAATGCATTCTCTAGCCCATTCGGGAAAAGCAAGTCGTGGTGGCTTCGTGGTTGTGCCCACCGCTGCTCCCTGCAGAGCCAGCAGTTCAAAACCACCTGCCACGACACAGGAGAGACGGAACTCTCTACTCCCCTAAGGGGTTAAGGTCTCAGAAACCCACAGGGGCAGTCCCACCTTGTCCTGCAGGATGGCGATGAGTTGGCATCGACTCGATGACAGGGCGTCTGGCTTGGGCTTTGGGTGCCGGAGGGACCGTTGCTGTCCACATGGAGAAGAAGCCAGGTGTGAACTCCTGCCTCCTGGGAACCCGCCTGGGTCGGCGGCTGCTGCTGCTCAGGATTTTCTGCACACACTTCCTCCTGCCTCTCCCGCCGTCTGTGGTTGGGGGAGGTCCGATGTGGTTTGGTTCAATGCCCTCTATCAGAGTGAGGTGTTTTAGGGGCAGAACTCCCCCTCCCTTATTTCGTTCAAGCAAACAAGCAAGCAAACTCACCGCCATGGAGTCAATGCCTACGCATAGTGATCCTGAAGGACAGGGTAGAACGGTCCCCGAAGGTGTGTGAGTCTGGGTTGTCTTGAGAAACAAGTTCATGGACGCGCATTCGTGTGTAAGAGACAGCTGCAGATCTGAGAGCAATGGTACATGAAGGAAGCCTCCCAGCCCCACCATGGTGAAGTCCACAAATCCGATACAAGCCCTCATGTGCGTGACCAGTGTATACACATTCTTCAGGTACATGCAGCACCTGCAGTGATGTCGAATGAAGGAAGAAAGGCCACAGGCCGGGGGGGGGGGTGCGGGAAGTCTTGTGGCTCCAGTGGCGGTGGAAGCATCTCCACGCTGGCGTGGGTCTCCACGTGGCTCCTCCAGCTCCGGGGCTCTGGCTCCTTCAGGGTCGCACATCTGGCTTGTCAGACAGGAAGAAGAACCAGAGAGTGCGTCTGGCCTCCAGTGAGCTATTTATCCCCATAAGGGCCTTCAGATGCGGTCATCAGGCTGCGACCTGATGGACAGGCTAGACTCCGCCCCTTCACAAGTTGACAGGAGATGGTGCACCCCCCACAGTGGGTTTTCTGAGCGGGCTGCACTTTATGTGAGGAGGAAGCCTCGTCTTTCTTCAAAGGAGCAGCTGGTGGTTTCAAACTGCCTACCTGGTGGTTAGCCGCCCGATGCATAACCAGGGTCCTGGTGGTAAAGGGGTAAGAGCCCCGCAAACAGGAAATCAGTGAGTGTGCCTCAGCTGTGTGACGCCCTGTCCAGTCATTTGGGATTGGACTTGACCTTTATTCGCTGTGTGATTAGGGCAAGCGATTAGGGTAAGCCTCTCTCTGCCCCATCTGTCAAATCGAGTTCCTGGAGATATTTGTGGCACGCAGAAGGGTTGGCAGCACGCCTGCCGCCATGGGCGCAGTGGCCCATGGACCATCGGTGTTTCCTTCCACGCTGCAGAAGGTCCCTGGGGGGCAGGAGCAACTCAGGACAGCATGGCGGATGTCATGAGATGAATTTGTCTACCATGGTGGTTGCCTTGCTGCGAGGTCAGGGGTTCTCCACCTTCCTCATGCGCCACCCTTTCATACAGCTCCTCATGGGGTGGTAACACCGCACTCCCCCCCCCAACCATCAAATTATTTTCATGGCGACTTCATCCCTGTCGGTTTGCTACCGTGATGGGTCGTCGTGTAAATAGCTGATAGGTGGGATGTAGTTTCCTTGTTACAAACGGAACATCACGAAAGCATCGCCATGATTCGCAGCAACAATATGTCACTCTCGATTGTGAAATACTGATTTCTAATGAGAAATCAGTGAGGCGTCGTCTTGAAGCATGGGGTAGCATGGATCTGTCTTCATGTGGTGTGCTCATAAGTGTGGGGGTGTGAGCCTGGCTAGACTAGAGAAACAAACGCACAGACATGCAAATGGATATAAGGGAAAGGTTTATAGACGAGAGGAATGGGACATTGAGAAAGCATCCCGACCCAGTCCAGTTCAAAGTCACTAGCCCAATATTAGCCCATAGGTCCGATACCAGTCTATAAGTCTCCTTTCAACTCACAAAGTCACAGGCCAGTGGGTGCAGAGTCTTGTGTGTCCAGCAGCAGCAGAAGCCTCTCAGCGCTAGCAGGGGTCTCTCTGTGGTTTTTCCGGCTTCAGAGGTCTGGCTCCATCAGGGTAAGTCCATGTGGCCTCTCCTTTGGGGTGTCTCACGGAGTCAGCCTTGTGTCTTGTCAGTACAGCGTCGCCAAGGGCCTGAGTAATATCTGGCACATAAGTTGGTGAGTAAAAACCAGTAGGGGGTCCCCAGCGTGGGCGCTTCTTCCGGGTATGAAAGGCTTCCTGGAAGGGAAGAGGGGGCCAGGAGACAGTCCGGAGCACGGGGCTGCCTGCCACCTGCAATCAGATTCCAGAGCAATGAACGAGGGTACCAAGGGCTCAAGCAAGGCACTGTCCAAACCCCGAGGGGATCCCACCATCCCTCTGTGAACCAAGAGAGAAATGGGGCCGGGGGCTGTGTTCTGAAACACTCCTTTAAAAAAATCTGAAATGAGAAATCGCCAAAGCCAAAGGAAAACGGGCCCTCTGCCACCTACAACGCCCACCGCCCATATGGCAAAATATAAGAAAAGAAAAGGAAAATTTGGTACGCTATTTGGAGAAAGGGCATGCATTGACTAAAGAAAATAACTCTCAGGGCTGAACCCTGGTGGTGCAGTGGTTGAGTGCAGGACTGCGGCCCACTGGGT
>PVJH01026593.1:0-29870 GCA_004026705.1 Nesogale talazaci
CTGCTGGGTGCGCATGTGTAAGTGTGTCTGTCTGTCTGTCTGCTGTCCAGTAACACCAAAAGTGGAACTTACAGAGCTTGCTTTCTCAGTTTTCATCAGCACCCTGTTAAACCCTTAACTCTGCTACTCATAGAAGCCTTAGATCTACAGTTTAGCTATGCAAATTACTTTCTTAATTTAAAAATAGCAGCTCCAACCAGTGCTTTCTTTTTCAGAGGCATCCTAAGGACAGAGGGTGATGGGGCTGAGTTTGGGGGGCTCTGGGGTTTAAACTGGACTCTGGAGTCGTGGCCCCCAGTCTGCCGAACACATCCACAGCCTGAGCTGCACTTTCTCTAGGGCCCCGGAGCTCTGGGAACCGGGTGCATGCGTGCGTGCGTGCGTGCCCGTGCCCACGAGTGTGTGTCCCCTCTAGGAAGAAGTGAGCATTCTGGGTTCACCTCCAGGAAGTCATAGCAGGAGGCTCTGAGAATCCAGACCCTGTCCCAAAAGGGAGCAGAAGCCAGTCGCTGTGTGGAGGGATGTTGAAGTCCCCGGGGAGCGATGGGGTGTCCGAGGGGCCTGCTCTCCCTGTGGGACACCCAGTTCCCAGGACTGGCTTCTGCTTCCGCTTGGGAGAAGCGATAGCTGGGGGTGGCTGGTCTGGCTTAGAGAAGGCTTTCTCTGGTCTGTGCAGCGTGTGTGCGTGTGTGCGTGCGTGCGCATGTGTGTGTGTGTCTGTGTGTAGAGGGCCACTGGGGGTATAGAGGGAGAGGTGGCAGCGTGGTGGGAATGTGGGGAGCTGGAGTGCTGTCTGCCCTTTCCAAGTTTGGGGAGATTTTGTTTTTTGATGAACCTGAAAACACTTCCCTGGTTCTTCTGTTGCTGGCAGGCAAGAGGGCATGCATGGCCCCCTGGAGTGGGGCTGAGCAAGGGCGGGGACTTTGCCACGGAGTCCAGGAGCCCTGCTGGGCAGTCTCTGAGCAGAAACACTCACCCTCCACACCGGGCTGGGTGAGGGGGAGTGGTGACAGGAGAGCGGCGCAGAGCAGGCTGCGGTGTCCCCTCACAGCTCTCCTCCACCGGCTGGTTCCCAGGACCCCTGGGACCTCTGTGGCTTGGTTTTGCCAGAGGTGGCAGGGCTGGTGTAGGGAGGCTGTACCTGGGTCTTCACGTCGTCTTGATACGTGCTAGGCAGGAGCAGAGGAGCGAGTGGGTCAGGTCGGCTCAGGGTCGGAGGGTGCAGAGCCCTCACCCTGGGCGGTCGTGCTGCTGGGAGTCCTCTCACCATCTCACTTCCCAAGGCTCTAGTGCCTGCTCAGTGCTGGGCAGGGCTCCCGCTCCCGACGGGCACAGAAGTTAGGAGGCAGCCACGCGTCTGTGGTCTCAGCAGAGCAGGGCTCTGCCCTCCCCTCTCTGCTGCCCACAGACTGCTCCGTCCTCTGTGCGCCGTCCATGCCTGGTGCCCGGGGCTCCTAGATGGGCCCCTCTTTTCTCGCCTTTCTCTCGCCCCCTCCCTCCCCATTCTCCTTCTTTGCCACCTCCTGTGTATCCAGCAGGGTAGGGTGATTCTCACCCCACCCCGTTCCCCAGAGCAGGGGTCCTCCCCACAAAGGGCCCTGGAGCCCTTCTGCCTGCTCCCCGTGTTCCTGGCCCATGAGACTGCCCTGCCCTCCGCTGGTCACCTTCCACCTCTGGTTCCCTTCTACCGACTCACCCGCTCTGCTCGCTCTCCGTGACCTCCTGTCTGCCCTGTGCCATGACCTTGGCTCTGAGCAGGCCGGGCCACTAAACTGTGCTCTCCAGGGTCCTGAGCTCACCCCTGCCCCGGGGCAGGCCCGCCTGCTGGTGGGAGAAGTCCGTGCATCCGGTCAGGCAGACAACAAAGGGGAGGGTTGGAAACTCCCACCACCACTTCTGGGGTGACATTCAAAAGAGGGGACCTCATACTGTGACCTGACCTAGGACCCTGGAAGAGCGCTCAGCCCAGGGTGTGTGTGTGTGTGCGTGTGTGTGCGTATGTGTGTGGGTGTGTACGTATGTACATGTGTACCTTGGTGTAAACTGACTGTTATCTGGTTGGCTACTCGGGGCTGGGGGCTCATTTGGAGAACCCTCCCAGCTTCCCCAAGCAAGATTGATTTCCTGCTGTTCCCTCTTCAGAGGGGTCAGGGACAAGGGAGTCCAGGTGTGAGGGAATTGCCATGGGTAACCACTAAGACCACACTGCTGCCACGGGTGGAGGGGACCAGGGAGCCCAGGGACCCGGCGCCTGGCTTTGGCTTCTGTCTTATTCCTCAGGACGCCCCCTGGGAGGAGTGTCTGGCTGGGCGTGATCTCGGGCTTCCCTCGCTCGGCAGGGCGGCGCTCCTGCCCTAGAGACTGGGCAACTGGCTGTTTCTATGACGTATTTATTTTTACTTGTGTTTCATGTCACTTTTTTAAAAAAGCAAAACAGAACAATTTTAAGTCAGTATAACTGCCTATCAGTTTTCTTTATTTCTCTTTTTGTAAAATAAAATTTAAACTCAAGAAGGCCGTGTTGTTTGGTTCGCAGTTCCTCTGGGAGGAGGGCCAGGGTGGGCAGGAAGAGGGGCGCACTCCTGGGAGGTCCTTCGAGAGCACAGGGTTCACCGTGCCATGGGTTGGGCTGGGCCTCCACTCACTGGGGAAGCACTGCATTGTCTGGGCTCTGGGCAGAATGGCAAAGCCTGCCCGAGTGACTGGCACTGGGCCGGTCCTCACCTGCAGCAGGTTGGGCAGGTGCACTGTGGTCTGGGCAGGGGGTTAAGGAGGACGCCCCTGTCTGAAATTGCCCAGGGCTGGATTTGCAGAAAGCTTCAGACTCCCAAGTATGTCCCCAGTCATCATCCAGCTGGCCACAAAGCGTGAACCCGTTTCTGCAGGGTGGGGCGGGGGGAAAGGTGAGCGTGGGCCCCTCCCAGGTGAATTTCCTCCCTGGAACAGACCCCCGGCAGACCCCCTCAAGGCATTGATGAGGAAGAATTCAGATGTTTCTGCGGGGACCCTTTGAACAGAGGAGGCGAAGGCCAAGTCAGGGCTCATGGAGCTGAGAGAGCAGCTTGTGCTATTGGGACCCCAGACTGCGAGTGGAGTGGGGAGGGCAATGGGCAGCTTTCCGGCCGCCTGGCTATTGCCGGATGCCTGCTGCCCCCTGGTGTCCACTCAGCCGTACAGGGTTGGGTGCACTGCACCGGAGCAGTCTGGATGAAGCCTGGCTACAGTGAAACCCCTCTCACAGGATGGGGTTACATCCACAGGGTCGGGGCAGGTTAGAATCCCAATGATCATTTGGGGGGCCGAGTCGAATGGGATGGGGTTCCCCAACCAGACGAAGACCCCTCGCAGAAAGGGCAGCTGCCGACGAGGGTTTCTGGGGAGAAACATCAGTCTCTGGAAGCAGACAGCAGAACGGGCTGTGGGTCTCTGAACCAGGGCCCTGGCCCTTCCCTGTGTCCCAGGAAATGCTTCCCATAGCTAAGTGCCTGGGACACGGAAGGGCTTGGTCCTGGGCCTGCCCCTTCATAGGCAAAGCAGAACTACTGTCACCATGCCAGCCCAGCCCAACGTGCCTGGGGGGGTGAGGCGTGGCTCTGACACACAAGGACCCATCTTCCTGTCTGTGGAAGGAAGCCAAGATGAGTGCTTCTGCCCTGTGTGAGTGTCGGGGCCGGGGGTGGGGGGGCGGCGAGGGGGGAACCCCGGGATGCTCCACAAGTTGTACCCAAGTATCCATTGATGCCCCCTCCCAAACATCAGGGCTTTGTCCGCCATTTTTGAGTTCTTAGAGCTGAAGACTCTATTTGCAAAAGCTTTACAGCCGAAGTTGACGGAGACTCACTTAAGGTAGACTAAGCCAGAATCTTGGAAGTACCACAGACTGCCAAAAGGACAGATCCTTCTTGGGAGAAGCACACAGGCAGATGTGTTCCTTAGAGGCAAGGCTGGTGAGACTGTCTTACAGACTTTGGACATGCTGTCGGGGAACGCACGGCGGGCTTGGTAAAGTGGATGGGGGGCGGCGCGGAAAGAGGAGGGCTGGCCACAGTGGGTTCAAACATGAAAACGAGGATGGCCCAGGACTGGGCAGTGCTGCCCTCTGTTATGCCTAGATAGGGTGGCTATGGGTCGGGGTCAACCAGAAGGTTCCCGTGAACATGTCAGAAAGCGTCCAGAGGGGCGGGGCACTCCAGCTGGCTTTGGGCTGCGCTTGGCGGTGGGAGTCGGGAAGCAGGTAGTCACGCTGTGCAGAGGCAGGGCCCACCGGCGGCGTCTTCTCTGGACTCCCTGGACAGTCTGGAAGTCTCCCTGAAAGACTTAGGCTGCTGGGCCGCGCCCCGCCCCAATCTCTCCAAAAGGCCCTCCCCAGACGGCGGCGGCGGCGGCGGCGGCGGCGGGTCACCCTACCGCCGCCCTCCTTTCCTGGGGGAAGGGGAGGGGAGTGTGCGCCTGTGTCAGACCCTCGCAAGGTGCTCCCCTCAACCCCTCCACCCTGGTACGGTGCAGCTGAGCCGTCCCCCTCCCCGCTCCGGAACCCCGCAGTTTGTGGGAGCGAGGGTGGCGGGGGGGTGAGGTGAGGGGGGCGCCTTCCCCGGCCAGCTCCAGGGCGGGGCGGGGCGGGGGGAAACGAGCGCGCGCCCGTTGCTATGGTGACGGGCCTCGGCAGGCCTCCGCCCTCCAGGTCCCGGGCGCACGCGCCCACGGCCACGGCCACGTCCCGCCGCGCGAGGGGGCGGAGCGAGCGTGCGCGGCGGACGCGCTCAGGCCCCGCGACCCAGCCCGGAGCCGCCGGAGCGGAGCGGCGGCGACGGCGGCGGCTGAGGTGAGGGCCGGGGGGGGGGGGCGGGGGGCGGCCCCCCGCGCGCTGGGGGACCCACAGACCCCCCCCGCCCGGGCCCCGCGCCCCGCCGTTGGCCCCCCGCGGCCCGCAGCGCTCGGGGCACCTCGGCTGGCCTCACCGCGGGTCCCGGCCGCGTCCGAGGGGCCCGCCCGGGACTTGACCTTGCGCGGGCCGCGGCGTGCGGGCGGCGGGTGCGGGGCTGGCCGTGCGGGCGGCGGGCACGGAGGCCGGGCAGCGCCGCGTGCGCGGAGGCCGCGCCCCGCAGCCCGCGCTGCAAAGTTGGGCGGGGGCCCCGCAGTTGGCGGCGGGGCGCGGGGCCGGCGGGCGGGGCTGGCGGGCGGGGGGCCGGCGGCGGGGGGGGGGCGGGGGCGGGGCGGAGCTGTCTGGCCGCCCGCCCGAGGTCTCCCCGCGGCGGGGCCCTTTAAGGGCGGGGCCGCCGCCCCGGCGCACGTGAGCGGACCAGGAAGCCGAGCGCTGGCCCTCCGCGGCCCGACCCCCCCTCCGGGGAAACCGAGGCCCGGCCCCGGCCGCCGGCCAGGCTTTCGGTTTCGTTTTGGGCCCGGGGGCACGGAGGGGCCGAACGGGGACCCGACCCCTGGCCCACGCTGCCAGGCGGTTCGGGGCCCCGAGGGCCGGCGGAGGGGGGCGTGTGGACCCGCGGTGGACTCGCGGGCCGCCTGCCCCTGACCGCCCCTTTGTGCCCGCAGCACAGCGCGCTGGGCCCCCGCGGGACTGGGCGCCATGAGCTGCCGCTGCCGCCGCTGCTGCTGAGAGCAAGCCTGGCTTTCCAGGTGAGCCCCCCGCCCCCCTGCCCCTCCTCTGTCTCCGGGAAAGTGGAAGAGGTTGGCACCGCCCCTCCCCCTTCTCCTCTGCCGACGGGCGCCCAGGCGCGCCCTGCCCGCCGTGGAGGGACACCAGAGGGCACGGGAAGAGTGTCCCCGGGAGGGCCGACGTGGAGCGTGTGCCGGTCTCGCCCAGTCCTGGGACTTGGGGGCCTGGGTCAGACTGCCTGCCTTTAAGTTTGGGGGCTCCTCTCCCGGGTGGCATGTGACCTAGGGTGCGGCCGCTTGTTACCTGTACCTACCCACTGGGTTGTGGCGGGCGTCTTGAAGTGGCGTCCACACGCAGTGCCCAGAACCAAAGATTTGGACCCGGGGATGGTGGTGCAAAGGATCCTGGGAACCGGAGGGAAGCCAGTGGGGGAAGCCCCTCAGTGTCCCGACGCCCAGGCCAAAACTGTGTGCGCGCACGCGCGCGCGTGCGCCGACTCCCCAGACCATTTTTCTGAGTAGAGTCAAGACGCCTGGAAACCCAAGGAAACACCCTCCGCCGGACTAAGTTCTCCCGAGGACTTAAGCACTGTCTTTTCAGCTCCCAAACCTCTGACATGTTTGAATATTAAAATGCCCAGAGAGAGGGAGGGAGGGAGGGAGGGAGGGAATGTTCTCCTGTGCGGCAGGTGTTTCTCTGCCTCTTTAAAATCTTGTCTGTGTGGGGGTGTTGACACTCCCCCGCCCCTGGGGGAGACTGAGATCAAGTTGTCCAGGGAAGGGGTTGAAGCCCCCAGCCCCAGGCTGGCACTGTGGCCTGCCCAGCGTGGATTGTGCTCTTGCTCTGTTGTGTTTGGGGGTGTGTCCTTGTGCTCTGAGGGTCACTTTCTCAGCCTGTCTTTCCCCCCTTTGCTCCTTCTCATCTCTTCCGGGCTGGTAGTGGCACCTTGCTTACCTAGGTAAGGTGGCTGTGTTTCACATTAGCCCCGGTTAGCTTCTCCTGATTTAGGAGGTCTGCAGTCCAGATTCAACACAGCGGCCCAGGAGAGGTTCTTTCCCCACGCCCGGGGAAGGAAGATTTTGTTTCCCCCCACCCCCACCCCAAGACCCCCTGAGACCTATTCTTTGCCTCTCGTTTGTGTTGAACCTCCACCGTTTTCAGTCCCAAAGTGAATAGGCCTAAGACACACCCTGCACTGACACGGCTTCATTGGCATCTCCAGGAAGCCTCTGTTCTGAACCGAGATTCCATTCGCAGGTGTGGATCATGGTTCCAGCATCTGTTTTCAGGGCACAGGGCTCAGTCCATCACAGGCGGGATGGTGTCCGTAGCCTGGTGGCGGACAGCTCTGTGCTGGACTTTGTTCTGCTTTGGCCTTCCCTGGTTCCAGATGGATGAACTTGCTGGATGGGCTTGGCCAGGGAGCGCTTCCTGTGAACTTCTCTTCGTCCAGGTTTCCCCTGAGGCTTTGCTCCCTGTGGTGTCTCTGTTAATAAGTATTTGGACCCTGATGGTGGCCTGCCCTTTCTCTGCCAGTGGTCCTTGAGGCTTGAGGGGGCTGGGTGGACTGCCTGGCTCGACTGTAGGGAAAGACACAATGAGGAGGTGGGTGGAAGGCAGGCCGTCTGGCCTCTGACCCATCTGGGGACAGAGGGGTGGGACTGGCGGGACTCCCCGGTTGACTCACCCCTGTGTCCTGTATGACTCAGTTTCCCCAGGTGTGACCAGTGCTGCCCCCTGACAGGCAGAGCTGCTCAGAGAGCTTGGAGTCTTGTGATGAAGAAATAGAGAGGCTTGTGGCTTTTGTCATGCTCTGCTGTCTTCTAGGTCACAGTGTGTAAACACCGCTGGCCCCTCCCCCTCCTGGGTCAGAACACCCAAGGCAGGGCAGAGGCAGGGCCAGAACCAACAGGCAGGCAGGTGGGCACCTGGTCAGAGCTGGCTGCCAGCCTCCTTTCGCCTCTGTCTCCCTTGCAGCTGCCTTGGGGCACGGCGTGGGGGCCCCAGAGCCATGTCGGACTTGCTGCTGCTGGGCCTGATTGGGGCGCTGACGCTGCTGCTGCTGCTGACGCTGCTGGCCTTTGCTGGGTACTCGGGGCTGCTGGCCGAGGTGGCCGTGAGTGCCGGCTCCCCCCCTGTCCGCAGCCTCACCGTGGCCTACAAGTTCCACAAGGCGTCCTATGGCGAGACTGGTCACCTGTTCAATGAGAGCTGCAGCATCTGCCCGAAGCTCCGCTCCATCGCCGTCTACTATGACAACCCCCACACGGTAAGGAGACAGATGTCTGTCTGTCTGTCTGTCTGTGGGATGGACCTGGGGCCGGGCCTGTTGGAGGGGAGCGGTGGTTTCCGAGGAAAAGGTGGAGGAAGTGTCTTTGAGCCGGCTCTGCAAACCACGCGCTCTGGGCCCCTCCTTGTACCCCCCCACTCTCCCCACAGCCCTTGCTCATGGCTACCCTGGGACCTCCAAGTGCAGCCACTGTGAGTCCCTTGCCTCTGTTGGGGCTGTGCTCCCGGGTTCCCCATTCTGTCGTCCTCCTGCCCCCTATTCCCCTCGGGGACCAGGCTGTTCCCACGCTGCCCCATCTATCCTTAGAGCCAGGCCTTTGGTCCTTAGCTCTCCTGCCGTGGCTGGAAGCCCTTCCGGACAGAGAGGGTGACCCTCTGTCACAGGCGACGGGGAGGGTGACCTTCTGTCACAGGCTCAGAATCCCACTTGTCTGGCCCTTCTGGTGCTCCCTGGCCCAGTGACACAGATGACATGGTGTTTCCTTGGACCTCAAGATGCCTTGTTGGGGCGGGAGGGCCTCGGGGCAAGTGGGGCCAGGGAAGCTGCCCACAGTACCCAGGATGCCGGGGCCAGAGACTCACTGAGCAGCATCACTGGCTCCCTGTGGGCGTCTGGCTACACAGAGAGCCTGCAGTGAGTCAGGGCTTGCCAATGGGGCCTCCTGCCATGCCATGGGGCGATGCTGCCCGGCACTGGATGGACTCGAAGGCCTGCCGAGGGGTCCTCGGCCTCTAGGCGGCCTCCAAGCCAGAACAAGATGGGCACTTGGCCTTTCCAACCCCAGGGTCCTTGCTTGGAAAGCTCAGACGGGTAAGTCCTCCGGTCCTCCCGTGGACTGCCCACCTGTCTTCTCAGTCCTTCCTCTCTGGACTGCCCTGGGCTTGACCAGCATCACGGTGGCCTGCAAGAGATGAGGCAGACCTGACCCTGCCCTCATGGCTGATGGGCAGCCACCTCTGCACAACGCCGTGCCCCCCCAAGCCTCAGCGGGGAGCTCTGGGTCGAGGGAGGGGAGGTGGCCCGGGCGTGCTGCAGTCAGGGTGGAGATGGGTCTTCTCCCTGCTCAGAGTGGCTGGGGCATGAGGCGGGGACATGCGGTGGGTAGAGTGAGGTGGAAGGGTTTAAGGTGGGGGATGGCACACATGGCAGGTGGGAAGGAAGGGTGTGTCACAATGGTTGCCTCCAAGGGAAATCATGGGGAGGGGCAGATACTGGTACCTGGCAGGCACAGGCCGAGTGGACGTTGCCTGGGGGGTGCGGTCCTGGGGCTGGAGGGTGGCAATGGACTGACCAAGAAGACCAGGGCCGAGGGGCCTGGGGCAGGCACTGGGCTGGGGGCAGTTCTTGGAGCAGCCCCCAGCCTCCATGCCCAGTGGGGTCTGGTGACTAACTCCCTGTTTTCCCTGCCCCACAGAGGTGGGGCCCTCTGCCAAGCCCCTCAGGAGGGCGGAGAGCCCTTGTGGCGGCCTCTCTCCAGCTCTTCAAGCAGCGTACTGCCTTTGGGTTGGAGGTGCTCATTCCTGGGTGGGAGAAGGCCGAGGCGGCAGGAGACCTGCCCTGGTCTCAGGAGGGAGGCAGGTCCTGGAGTTGAACCCTGTCCCAGAGCGTCCTGGCTTGGCCTCTGCAGCTCTCACACAGGGTGGGCCCTTGGTGTCTAGGGTCGGATGGTGAGCAGTTGGTTCTGTGCTCCCATTCCCCCAGGCCCTGTGCGGGCAGCCGTGCGACCCTGGGCACGTGGGACCTCTGGAGGGCGGTGGTGGAACAGCCGCCTCGTTGGCCGCTGGCGAGGACTCCACCAGGAGCAGTGACAGCTGAGGAGGTGGGGGAATGGCCACCCCAGGGTGTGCTGAGGGCCAGGTCCAGCTCCTGGATGTAGCTGACTTGCTGACAGGACAGACCAAGAGAGCACGCTGACCCCTGTCCCTGCCACCCTTGATCCTGCGTCACGCCCGGAGACACCTGCGTTCCTCTTCAGAGCCGGGTCAGTGTCACACATCCGGGACAGCTCCGAGAAGCCCTCGCCCACTCTGGCGGTTGGGCAGTGTGTTCTCTGGCAGAGGCCCAGAGAGGCCCGAGGAGGCTGCACCGTGGTACACATGGCTCTGCTGATTGACAGCAGGGAGATGAGGTCAGCAGGGAGAACCCGCCTCACACAGCTGCACCCACACATCTGTTCTCTGTCCACGCTCCGAGCACCTGCTGTGGGAGACCCTGGCACTGCTGGGGCCGGGGACCAGCCCTGGGGCCTCGGCAGCCCCAGGAGAGCCCCGTTCCTCTCCTGGTTCTAGGGTAGGCCGAAAAGCCTAGCGTGGTTCCCCCAGCCTGGGGCACTGCGTGTTCAGGTTCTCACAAGGAGGGAGGGGTAGGGTGTAGGCTGGCCCCTGAGAGTGCCCCGGCCCCACCCCCAGCCCAGCCAGCCGTGGCCTGAGCTTCTCCTTCCGCTGTGGGGAGGAAGTGAGGCCTCTCCAGGCTCTGTGTGAGGTAGCAAAGGCCAGGGGGAGGTCGGCCCCTGGTTTGGGTGCTACCCCAGGGGAGAGGTATGGCCACCAGCCCCCTAGCCATACCTCGTACCTGACCTCAGCAAGGTGGAGGGGAGGCTGGTCCCCCCCGGTGAGCCCCCCCCCCCCCCCTTGTCTCTGCTCTCTGGAGCTGAGGGGCACCACAGGCAGGAGGGCGATGGTGGCTGCAGACTCGCCCGCCCGCCTGCAGCAGGCGCTGTGGAGCTGTCCCCAGCTCCTGTCCCAGAGTGGGCCAGTGGTTCCTGGAGGGCAGGAGGAGGGGTCCCTCACCACCCCTTGGGGCCTTGGCCGGGCTGGCGCAGGTGAAGGGGTGAGGTGGTAGGGAGGGGGTGGAACCTGATAGCAGCTCCCGGGTGATACCTGCTCCCAGGTCCAGCCCTCATGGGTCCGAGCCATCTCCTCCAATATCTGTGTACACACACACACACACACACACACACGAGTCCAGTTCTGCCCATGCCCACTGATTGGGAAACTGATCTCCCCGGCTTGTTTCTGGGTGGGAGGCTGGGGGCTCAGAGTGACTTTAGCTTCCCGTCCTCGTCGTCGTGGTTCCTCCTGGGGCCTGGTGGGGAGGAGTGGGGTGGAGGCCAAGCTGCCCACTCGTTCCTGACCAGCTCTGCTCTGGGGACAGCGCCCAGTGGCTAGCTGCTGTCACCTTACTCAGGGGCCCTCCTCCACCTCCTGCCCCACCTTCTGCTGCCACCGCCTCCACTTCTGTGTGAAGCTTAAGCAACCTGGCTGCCCGCCCTCTCCGGGAGCCTGGCAAAGGCAGGAAGGGCTGGCAGCCAGCTCAGTTTACCTGGCTGGGACAGGCCTGGACCTGGGCATGCAGCCTCCATGTAGGAAGGGGCTCCCGACTCGGGCGCAGAGTAAGTGAGGGTCTGGAGACCCTTTTCTACCTTTAGAAAGCTAGGCTGCCACTGCAGACACCCTCCCTCCCCCAGTCCAGTGAGGGTCAAGGCTTGGGCTGCCTGGGCTGCAGGGGCTAAGCTTACCTGAGAGTTCACACTTGGGCCTGTGTCATAGCCCGCCCGCCCCTTGGTGTGTACAGAGAGGAGCCCCCGGCCGCCTGGTCTGTGTCTCCCGTTCCCGGGGCCTGAGCAGGAGTGAGGGGGACAGGTTCCCGGCAGGAAGGGAGCCCTCGGCAGAGGAGTGGAAGTGAACGCTGGGCCTTTCCCCCGTTGTTTGTTTTCTGTGGAGGTGCCCTGGAGGCTCAGCGGGTGAGGCATCCCGAGGGTGGCCGTGTCAGGAGAAGGCCGAGGGCGTCTGTGTCCCTACAGATGCTCAGCCCGGGACCCGAGAGCGGCTCCACTCTGTCCTTGAGGCAGTGAGCCGGTCCCTTCCAGGGCAGTGGGTGCTTTTTCGTTGGGCTGGTCTGTCTGCTTCTGTGACTTTGCTGCTAGGAGAGAGCTGACTCTGTGCTCCGGCGCAGCCGCGTCTTGTAGGACAAATCCCGACAAGGCCGGGCGAAGGGAGGGGGTGAGGTGTTGGGGGAGAGGCCATTGCGTGCACTCTTCTGGGTGTGGCCACCAAGAGACAGAGCCCTGCGCCTGGCCTGGCACAGAGTAGGCGGCTAACACCCTAGACATCCAACCCCCCTCTCACTGGGGCTTGTGGGGACCTTACCCTTCTGCGCCCATCCCGGCTCCGCCTCCTACAGGCCTGTCTCCCGGGCCCTGCACTGAGTGTCCCCAGGCAAGGCTCGGTTCTCAGGCCCCCTCGTGTCCCGAGTTGTGTGCAGTCCATCCCAACCCTCCCTCCAACACCCGGCAGTGGGCCCGCTTCCCGGGACCTCATGTAGAGGCTTGGTGAGAGCCTCTGCACAGGGCTGCTCTGGTAGGCCTTGTGCTTCCAGGGGGAGAGGAAGGTTCTGGAAACACTGTTTGGCAGGAAGGGCCCCACTGTGAGGCGGCTGGCGTTCGCAAGCGTTGGTCCTGCCCACTGGCCCCGTTGTACAACTCTGGCAGTGCAGTGTCTGGGCACCGGGGTGTTGGCCTGCAGCAGGGGGCAGGTAGAGGTGCTCTCCCCCACGGGACCCGTGGAGGTAGAAGCACTGTTCCTCCTTACGTCACCGTGGCAGCTCTGACTGGTGGGCCTATTGGGGGGGAGGTCCAGGCGGCTTGACCATTGGCAGATGGTATAGCCGTGCGGCTCTGCCAGGCCTTGTAGCTTGTAGGCCGGGGCGGGCCTTTTCTACGGACCCCAAGGGCTAGGTTTGGTCTGTGCCTGCTGCCGACTCCATTTCCCCTTCCCTCGTGCCCTGTCTCACGCGACGTCACCCAGCAGGGCTGGAGGGCCCTGTGAGACCTCTTGGGAGGGGCAGTAGGGCCAGCTCATACCTGAGCTTCGGGCTCCAAGCAGACCCTCCTCTGTTCCCCATGCTGGGACTCAGCAGCCCCTTGGCTGTGAAGGAAATACTCCAGGTCTGGCGTGGCCCCACCTCCTTCCACACTAGCCTCGATTTTACCCAGAGTGGTGGTGGGGCTGACCACTGCGTGCCCTGCCCTCCCCGCAGGGATCGCTCCTGGTGCTAGTTCTGCCCCGGCTCAGGGACTGCCCGGAGCAGTCCCTCTTCATGAGGAAGGGAGCAGGCAGATGGACCGGGTGCCCAGGGCAGAGAGTGCCCTGCCATCCACTCGATGCCGATGCCCGGGGACCCGACCTGCCCCCGGTGGGTGCGAGGCCAGTCTCTCTTCAGGAGTGAGCCCGCTCTTTCTCCCACGGCTTGACTGTTGATCTTGAGCTGCTGTCCTTGAGTTCGCCACGACGACGAGGGTACCTGTTTTCCAGGGTTAGGACCGGTGTGTGAGCTCTCAGCACGACACCGCTCGGGGCCTTGGCAGCCTCCGTCGCGCCCAGGGGGAGCCCTCCCTTGCCGCGCTGGTTTGCCTTAGAGCTCGTCCTGGCTCCTTGCCAGCACCAGGCCCGGCTGCCCGTCGGCTGCAGCCTGGAGGGGGCTTGCTGGATCATCTCAGTCACTGGCCGTGAGGGGGGGCCGCCCGGGGGTTGCCGAGATGGGGCCAGAGCTCTGTGGGTCCCACGCCCAGCATCTCGAGAGTCCTGTCTCCTTGGCAGTTGCCCCTGCGCAGTGACAGGAACCCCTCCCTTGCCCCATGCGGACGGGCGTGAGCCTCTGCTGAGCTCGCCCCAGGAGCTTCGGGCAAGTGTGGAACTCCAGGAAGCCCGGCACCTTCCTGTCGAGAGGCCTGACCTTGGGGAGGGAGATAGTGGTGGGAAAGCCGGCAGTGAGAGTGTAGCACTCCCCTCCCCTCAGGGCTTCTGGGACGGGGCAGGGGGTCGCCTGGCGGGGAGGAACAGAGGCTCAGAGGAGGGGGGTTGAGCTGCTGGCAGAACTTTTCACGGGCGGCTCTGGAGTAAGGTGAAGGAGGGAGGGCCTTCCAGGCAGAGGAAGTCGCTGACGCAGTCAGGAAGCCTGGGAGGACGGGCATGTGTGGGGAGCCGCAAATAGTTGCCTGTGGGCGTGTGCGGGGGTGTGGTGGGAGAGGAGGCTGGCGAGGCAGGCTGGGCCACAGCCTGTAGTTCTCCCTCCCTCTGCCACCCAGATGCTCCGTGGGCGCCTGCCCACCTGGGTTCTGGTCCTCGCCGGGGTCGGGGCTGCAGGGAGAGTGAGGCAGGTGTGTGGATGGATCTGGGCAGGTTGTGTGTGGGGGCCCTGCGAAGACGTGCCAGGCGCAGGGCTCGTGTCCATCCTGGAAGACGTTCTAAGCAGGAATGGGAATGATGGCAAGTACCCCCAAGGCTGTCCAGGCCCCATGGGGACTGCCGAAGTGGTCTCATGAAAGACTGGCCCTGAACCCTGGCTGGAGGTCAGGTGACCTTGTTGGACATCTGTCTCGATGGCACAGGTGATCAGGGTCAGGCACACGAAGGGGGCCTTGACAACAGGCACTGCCCCTTGGTCTGTTGGCCAGAGACCTGCTAGACCCCTGTGCCAACCCCCCTAAGTCTGGCCAAGCCTCATGTCGGGGAGTGAGTGGGGCAGTTGCACCATCTAGAGACAAGAAGGGGTACTGCACCAGGCCCCTGGCCTGGTAGGTGGGAGGCGTTTGGAGGCGGAGGGGAGTGACTGCTGTAAGGTAGACTGGACGCAGGGCCACGGATGGGCAAGGTCAAATGGGTGCGGGCTGAGGGAGGGAGGGTCTTTCAGTCTGAACGAGAAGAAGACCTGAGGAACTGTGCATTCAGAGGCTTGGGTGGAAGAGGACCCTCGGCTGTCGCCACCCACGATGATGGAGTGCTCGCTGGCCCCAGACTGCGTGCTCGTGGACAGCCACTTATGGAGCCGTGCTTTGGTAGCAGACGTCAAGGAGCCCAGCTCCCCAAGACCACGTGCTTCCTCCAGACCTGATGCCGCTGGGTTCCAGAGTACTAGAACCACAGCCGCTGGGGGGCCGCAGGGGCCACTCGGACTGGCTAGCCTGGGCTTCCCGGGTGGTGCATGTGTGGCTGCCCACCTCACCAGAAGGCTAGTGGAAAGCTAGGGGGAGGGGCCACAGCTGGACACGTAGGGCACCACTCAGTGATGTCAACTCAATGGCATTCGGTGCCTTGGAAAGGGCCTGGCTGGACCCACTGAGGGGAGAGCAGGGGACAGGGAAGGTGGGACCGAGGGAGCGAGCAGTTTCAATGTGGAAGGCCTTGGGGGTAGGCGGCAGAAGAGAAGCGGGTCCTCAAACAGAGGATTAAGAACATGAGGCCTTGGGGAGCCAGTCTCCTGGGCTCTGGGTCGGGTGCCCCAGGGCCCAGCCCAAGTGCCCATGCAGACCCAGCTGCAGGAAGGCTGATGAAGAAGGAGATACCAAGCCGGGGGGCTCCCTGGTACTGGGAGTGGTGGTGGGTGCTGGACCTTGTAGGCCTGGGGTGGGGGCGGTGCTCACCTAAGGGTCCATAGGCTGGGGTTCTGGGATCCTGGGGAGTGGAGTGCTAGCACCAGATCTGGGGTGTGTGGTGGGTCAGCGCTTAGCCGGCCGTGAATTCTGGGGGAGACGGCCGGGCTGGGCACGGGCTGCAGAGGGATGCCCTCTGGGCTTCCTGAAGGGGGCGTGTGCTTGTGTCTGGCCTTTCACCGTCTCAGCAGCAGCCCAGAGTCCAGTGGCTTGTTCTGTCCAGCACGTCCTGCAGCCCCTTCCCCAGCCAGATGCCGCACACACACTCTCACACACACACACACACACACACACACTCACACTCACACTCACACTCTTGCCTCCGTGAAGAGCTCTGGGCTCCTTGCCTCGCTTCCACTCTCTGGCTTTGCCGGGACCCACTCGCCGCCCGCCACGTTGTCTCTGCCAGTGAAGCTGCTCTCTCCCAGCAGACAGGAGCCAAATGCGCCACGGGCTGGGCTCCATCCAGACCCTGGGCTCGGCCCGCCTGTGGCTCTCGGGTGGAGGGTGGCATCGGGAGGCCCTGGGCTTGTGCGGGGGCGTCTTCTGCATAGCGCCTCCCCTCTCCTGGCTCCTGTAGGGCAGAGACTGGCTGGTCCCTTCCTCGCCCCGCAGGCCTGCGGCCGGGCTGGCCCACAGCGAGAAGCAAGGAGGAAGAGATAGTTGCTGCAGGAGGCCACAAGCAGGGACATGGCCTGCCCTGGGGTCCAGGGCCGCGCGACCTGTCGGAGCTGGTGGTTCCGCCAGGTTCAAGCTGCCCCAGGGTGGGCAAGCAGTGTGGGGAACACCTTTGCTGACCTCTGACAGCCGTGCCCTGCTTTCCACCCCGCCCCCGCCCCCAGGCGTCCCCTGAGAAGTGCCGCTGTGCAGTGGGCAGCATCCTGAGCGAAGGCGAGGAGCCGCCCTGCCCTGAGCTCGTCCACCTCTACCAGAAATACGGCTTCAAGGTGTTCTCCTTCCCAGCGCCCAGCCACGTGGTGACCGCGGCCTTCCCCTACACCACCCCCCTGTCCATCTGGCTGGCCAGCCGCCGTGTCCACCCGGCCGTGGACGCCTACATCAAGGTAAGCTCCAGCCTGCTGTGTGTGTGTTGGGGGGGTTGGGGAGCGCGGTGAGTCCCGAGCCCTGGTGCTGGCTCCGAGGACTGCCGTGTCAGTGCTGTCTGGCTCCCGCCCGAGACCACCTGAGTGCTCGGATGGGTGGGCACATTACTGGAGGTGCCAGCCCTGCCCCCTGAGCCCAGGCGTGGGGCCGCAGCAGCCAGCCCCAACCCCTTCCCTTGCGGGGCTGGCTGTCGGCTGGAGGGGGGAGGCGAGCCGGCCACAGGCGATTCGAGGGGCACCGTCCGCAGTTACAGGGCCCTTCTCTGAACGCTCCGCAGAGCTGGGCCTCAGGGAAGCGACCCCACGGTGGACTTGGCTGCCACTGTGTACTCCTCCGGTCACGTGTCGTGGGAGACTCAGGGAGTCGGCGGTGGAGGCAGGCAGGCGGGTGCTGGCAAAGAGCAGGATGCAGGGGGGAGAAGCTCGGTCAGAGTGGTCAGGGTGTCCTCATCTGTATACCTTGGGCCATCCTCTCCTTGGCAAGGGTGTGATAGGCTGGGGTCACAGGTTGAGTGGGGCGCTCGGGAGGCCATGGCAGCAGCCAGAGAGTTGCAGACGGGCCAATGGGGCGGGTCTGGTGGACCGTGGGTGGGAGGGGAGGCCCCAGGACCCACGTGGCATGCTGTGGTGCTTATGACAGCATGGAGTTGTGGGACATGTCCGGGGGAGGGGAGGGAAGGGGAAAGGGAAGGGCCTGGGGTCTGTGGGGGGAGCTGCCTGATGAGAGACCTCTCCACATGGGAGCCCACCCCCCCCCCCAGTGCCGTCCACCTGCTTGCCCACCCCACCTGCAGAGCGGGGCTGGGAGAGGTGGGGAGCCATTTGCACGGGGTGGGCGGCCTCTGGTGGGCTGGGCAGGCCGTTGATGGCCTGCACCGAAGGTGTGGCCCCTGCCACTAGAAGACTAGGACCAGGGAACAGGAAGAGGAAAAATGGTCCTTGGGGCAGCCTGGGGTCTGTGTGCTCCAGTGCAGACTTGCAGAGAGGTCTGGCCCTGATGGAAAGGGGACCCAGACAGGGCCTGGGGACGGGGGTCAGGGTGAGGAACGAGTCCCCAAGTCCCAGGGTCACCACCTGTGACGTGGCCTGGCACGAAGGAAGACACACACGGAGTGAGAGCAGGGCTGTTATGGCGGGGCCTGCTGCAGGGTGGCAGCCAGAGGGGCGCTGCGGCGGGTGGGCAGAGGTGCGGGAGGACAAGAAGGAAGGCCTCAGAGCTTTGGGTTGGCCATTCAGTGGGCCTCCATCTCACCAGGGCCCGTCTCACGGTGTTGTCTCCAGCCCCGTGTGTGCCCGCCAATCTGGACGAGGACCCCTGGGAAGGGACTTGTGGGCTCCAGACCTCAGAGCAGAGCCTGGGCATGTGGGGTGGCGGCGAGCAGCTCAGCCATCAAAGCCTTTTCCTGCCTCCAGGGGTTTATTTTTAGACACCTTTGTCCAAATTTCCGGGCCCCTGACAGCTTCACAAGTTGCCTGGTTTTGACGTCACTTCTTTGATGAGAGCCCTTCCTCCCCCCTCCTCCTTCTTCGGGAGGGGAGCCTGTCAGCTGGGGCTGGGGGCTGGGGCTGTACCACCCGCTTTCCTCCCTGGGTGAGGAAGCCCGGGCCATGGGGGCAGAGCACAGGCATCTCCGATAGGCAGGCGGCATGGACGTGCTGCCGTGGGTCAGGCCACAGGCTGCCCAAAGTGGAAGGATGGCCCAGGCCCTCCGCTTGTTGCCGGAGGGTCCCCTGCGCCCCAGTGTTGAGTCTAATTTTGTGCCGTGGGGCACCCAGCCAGGTACGATGACCCGGTGTGCTGGCCTCTGTGTGTTGGTGGCAGGGGCTGGCCCTGTGCCTCTCAGCCCAAGTGTCGGAGTGAATGTGAAGGCGGCCTGGGCGCAGCTCCCTCCTCCCTGCTGCCCCCGGGGGGGGGGGGGGGGAGGTCGGAGAAGGGCTGAGACTAATGAGGCCCTGGGAGCTCTGACTCTCCCAGCCTTGACAGACAGCTGGCTGCCTTCAGCCGAGGGAGTGCACTCCCCACCCCCCGCCCCCACCCCTCCTGTCTCTTTCTGGCTCTGAGGCTGGGACAGCCATGGGGGTGTTTCAAAAGGAATGGTGGCAGCCGCCGGCTCTGTACAGGAGGCAGGAGGGAGGCCAGGAGCCCTGCTGCCCAGAGGAGGGCGAGGAAGGCCTGGCTGTGTCGCCTACCTGCCCAGAGGTTGAGGCCAGGAGGAGGGTGATGGGGCAGTCGAGGACAGGACCGTGACCCAAGGAGCGGAGAGTTCTGGGAGAGCTGGGTGGATGTGGATGTGGATGAAATGCCAGGGACCCCTGGTGACTCAGCAGAGAGCCTAAGGGCTCTGCTGCACTGGGGGCCCCTGTGGCTGGCCGCAGGGGCAAGGGCTGCTCTTGGACCTGTAGGGCTCCCGTTAGAGCGGCCCTGCCGCTGCCCTATACAGACGTGATGACGCGCCTGTTTGCAGGGCCCTCTGAGGTGTCATTGGATGAAGGGTCTGCATCAGTGAGGCGCGCTCCCAGGCAGATGTGTCCTTTACCCGACCAGCTCTTGCCACCCTGAAGCTGCTGTGGCCGCTGCAGAGCCAGGGACTGGGCGACAGACTGGGGTGAAGCAGGAGCTCCTGGGGGGTGTGACTGACTGGGAGCTGGGCCTGGGCGGGCAGCTCCGGCACCCCCTGGAAGCAGACTTCTCTGAGGAGGTTGAGATGAGTTCCCGAGGGCTCAGGGGCCTGTGGACGTGGCTTGGCCGGCCAGCTGCGCTGTGGGGCCGAGGAGGCGGTCAGCAGTGAGGTCAGAACCTGAATGCTGGTCGGTGGGTGGACTTTGTTTCTCCCCAGCCTTCCTCGGGGACTCTGAGTGAGCCAGGGGTGAGGGAGGACAGGGGCCAGAACAACAGGGAAGGGGGGGAGGGCAGCATGGCTGCAGCAGTGGAAATCCAGGGGAGATTTGGGGTCCTCCCCTCCCCATGTCTGTCACGGCTGCTGAGCTCACTGGGAGGGTGTTCTAAGCTTTGTTTGTACTTGGGGAGACCCCCTTGCCTGTTACTGATCACACTCCTCAGTGCAGCGGGGAGAGCAGCTGGAAGGCAGGCAGGGTCCTCTTCAAACCCGGGCCTGCATCGTCTCTCGGGTCAGGGAGACAGGCCTGCGGAGCCCCTCAAGTCAGAGGATGCAGCAGGGTCCCCTGAGCCGAGCAGCATGCTGACAGCCACGTGCCTTCCGCCCCTGTCAGGAGCAGGGCTGGCCCAGGAGATAAGGCCCAGGTTCCCTTGTCATGCACACGGCTAGTGTCCACAGCTAGGGTGGCCGTACTGGGGCCCAACATCCACTTGACCGTCTCTCTCCGATCCTGGTGGGCAGAGTTGGGGGCTGAAGCTGTCAGTCTGAGACAGAGGGGGATCCTGTCTGCCCTGTTGTCCAGCCAGCCTTATGTAGAGGCCGGGCAGGTGCCTCACAGTCCCAGGCCTCACTGCCCGGAGGGGGCAGCAGCTTCCTTCCAGGAGTCCTTGCCCAGGCTACAGAGCTGGCCCGCCTGACACGGGGCAAAAAGCACCTTCTGCGCTGCCATGGCCTGGGGCTGGTGACAGGCCTCTGGACACTTCCGGCCCCATCTCCCCGGGCCCCACCTGTGGCTCACTGGGAAGGGCGAAGCAGCCCTCTGTGCTTTGGTGACATTTGGACTTAGACAGGAATGGCTTCGCTGAAGAGCAAGGGGGAGATAGGGCGGGCATGGTCTTTGTCCCCACCCTAGCCCTTGCCTGGGTTCCTCCTGCCCCCCTTCCCTCCCCTCCCCCCTGTCCTTCCCTGTCATCAGTCCGACCCTGCCTCCTGCGGCTCCCAGGTGCTGGGCTCAGGCTCCATCTGTAATGCAGCCCTCCTGCTGTCGGGTGATCACTCAGCCACTTGCCCCAGCATTAGCCTGACAGGGCTCAAGGTCCCACCTGGGCTGCCCACATGGCTGTGGCCTCTGGGCCCAGGAGAGGGCACCAGAGCAGAGGCACCTGGGGGTGACCCCTGTTCTAGACAGAGTTCCACTTGGGCTCTGCCCCACTGCCGCAAGCCCTGCTCTTCCAGGGCCCAGGAAAACGGAGCTGGGCGGGGCTTAAGTGTGGACCCTCTGGGCAAGGAAGGATGAGGCGTGGCCGCTAGGCCTGGGGCTTTGCAAACCAGCCCCCCAGCGCCAGGGCCTCCTCAGGGCCGCAGCCCCCTGGTCTCAGCCATGGCCCAGGCTCCCTTCCTGGGCTGCCCAGGACACCGGCCAGGCAGTGCCAGGGAGATGAGCAGAGGTGTAAATTGTGTGGGGCTGCTGGCTTTGAGGTGAAAATGAGAAGGCCCCAGGCCGCGGCAGCCATGGGCACAGCAGGCTGGGGTGCCAGGCACAGCACCCCGCTCTCCCGCCCTCTCTGCCTCACACCTGCCCCTCCTGCAGCTCAGAGAGGGCCTTCCTTCCTCGTTCCCATTAAACCCGGGCACTTCAGCGAGCGCTCCAGCCAGCGCGTGGGAAATGGAATTGTCCCTGAAGCCTCCTTGTACTGACTTAAACGGCTGGCAGGAAAATGGACTGACTTTCAAGTGATTTTGTCACCCTAGCGTTTGCGATAGTTTGACAACGTTGCTTCTTTTCCAAGAGTCTCGGTGACAGCGGGTGCCTTCGCTCTCCTTCTCCAGTTTCTCCTCTCCACTGAGCCCAGCCAAGGACGCGGAGCCCCAGAGAGATGTGCAGTTGTCAGGAGTCTGGGCTCGCTTCCTGTGTCTGTCCACTGATGCCAGTCCTTCTCAGGGCGTGTCCCCACCTGCTGTACACGGAGGGGTCAGAGTCCCTCGGCAGGCCCCCCTTGTTGGTTGGTGCCGTTTCTGAATGCCCACCAGACAAGCTCAGGTTCTTGGCCAGAAGCTGTCGGGAGGCCCTACGGAGGAGAGGAGAGAGGGCTGGGGAGAAGGAAGTCGACGGAAATTCCTGGGCAGAATAATAACAGGCTGCATTCCAGCCGCAGCCTCCCTGCTGAGCCTCCCCCAAGCACTTTGCACTGGCAGGACAGACCAGCTGCCTGGGGGGCCTCCTGGGTCTGAGCCCCCACGTTCAGGGACCGCTGTGCACTTGCAGGCAGGGGCATGTTGGAGTCTGTAATTAAAAATGAGCATGCATGGCTTCGCCCAGCAAAGAGATGCCTCCACAGGGGCGGGGGCGGGTGGGGGTAGATGCAACAGCTGTTTGCTGGCACTGTGGCTGACCAGCATGGCACCAGGGGGACAGCAGGCGGGACTGGGCAGCTTAGGGTGGGTGAGGGAGGGCCAGGGGCCCTGACCCGGAAGGAGGCAGGAGATAGTGGGCGGTGGCAGGGGCGGGGCCTTGACCTGGTGGCTTCCCGTCTTTCTGGACCCAGAGCTCATGTAGATGTGACTGAGACAGCGCCTCCCCCAGCGCTGCCAGGGTTGGAGGGGCCCTGGTTGCACAGTGGGCCATGCGATGGACTGGTGGCCACAAGGTCAGCAGCCCAAAGTCACCAGCTGTTCTCTAGGGAAGAAGTGAGGCTTTCTGACCGGGTGCAGATTTACGGGCTCAGAGAACCACAGGCCAGGGGCTCATCTGTCCTTAGCGCAGCTGGAGTTAGAATTCTCTGGGTGGCAGCAGCAGGGAGTGGGGGTTTGGCACTCAGAGCCCACCGACCCAACTTCTGGGCAGTGTGGCGAGAGGATCCGGGCCTGGCCTCGTCTGTCTCCCCAGTGAAGCCAGAGCACAGGCCGGAGCTCCAGGGGCTCTCACGCCTCCCTCCTGCCAGGCCAGTCAGGACCTCCTCCTCCTCCTCCTCCGGAGGTGCTGGGCGTGTTTGGGGGCAGGCCTCGCCAGCAGGCTCATCTGACCTCTTGGTAGAGCCTGGTGCAGAGTGGGCTGAGTGCTTGCCGCCACCCCAGGGTGAGCTCAGCCTGAGTGAAGGGGAAGTGCTGTGTGCTCCCCTGGCCCCTTCTCTTGGTCCCCCAGGAGCCCTGGGTGGCTGGACTCGTGCTGGTGGCCGAGACCCACCCCTGGACATGGTAGTACTGTGGGTAGTGTCTCAAGTTGCCTTCTGTTTCTGCCAAGACAGGGCCGTGGTGGGAGGCCCGGGGGGCTGCCCAACTCCTGAGTCCAGTTCCCTGCTGTTGTGGTGGTCGGCCCTGGCGTCTGTGGGGTGGGGAGTGCCGTGCCAGGCGGGAGAGAACTCCTCTGGCTTGTGTATGTCTGTGTGGAAGCGGCTGCTGTGGGCTGCGGCCCTGTCCCAGCAAGGTTTCCTCAGGCCACTGGCCACCTGGGCAATGGGAGGCATGTGCTTGGGGCCTGGAGGACAACAGGCCCCTTCAGGCTCCAATGTGGCATTGAGCGGGTGTCCTTGGCCATCTGTGCTTGGCTCTCCCAGGACTCCCTGGGGCGAGCTGAGGGAGAGGCAGCTGGCCTTCTGGTCTGACGAGGGCCAATACTTACCACCTCACTCACATGCCCCCGGGTCCCCGGCGCCTCCTGTGCAGTGAGACCCTCCTCTCCCTGGCCGCACCTGGCTGGCATGGGGACAGCACCTTGTCCTCTTTGCCAGACTTCTCAGGGACAGACATGTGGCAGTCTCTGACTCCTCACCCTCCGAAACCCCCACTGCACCCATTCCTGCTTGGTAGGCCATGCACGGGGGTCCCCAGAAGGGGGAGAGGGAGAGGATCAGCGCTTCCCTGTCTGTGGGCCTCCGAGGGAAGCTTGGCCCTTTGTCTTCTGGCTGCCCCTGTTTCTCGGTGTTGGTCGGAGCCTCTGCATTTGGCAGGACGCGCGTGTGTGCTGTGATTTGGGGCGGAACCAGCAGTGGGATTTTAATTAGCTCCAGGTCTTGCTCTAGCAGGGGGTCAGGGGCTCTGAGGGGTGAGAGGCCGGTGGTGGTGACTAGCCCTGCAGAGTCCTGGGGACAGGCCGGGGCGACGGGCCCTCCCTGTGTGGGGTGCCGTGTGGAGGGAGGCGGGCTGGGCGGGGAAGGAAGGGTCCTGTGGCCCGGCCACAGTTTTCTCTCCCTCCTCTGTCTCCCCCCCCCCCCCCCCCCCCCCCCCCCCCCCCCCCCCCCCGTTCCTCTGTTCTCCCCGATGGCTTTGAGATGAAGGCGACGGCGAGGATGGAGGATGCAGTTTCCATGGCAACGGGGCTGTCCACAGCCAGGCAACTTCAGACCTGGGCTCTCCGGAGGAGGCAGATGCGCAGAGCAGCCGCAGAGCTGCCGCCTGCCTGCCAACTAGGGGGGCTGGCAGAGCAGGTGGCACAGGGTGGCTGCCTCGCACTACCCACCCCATGCCTGGCCTCGAGAGGGGGGCGGGAAGAGCGCTACTCCCTCATCCTGCCACTGCCAAGTTCATGCAGATTGGAAGATGGGGGCACTGAGGCACCGGCGGCGGCGGCGGTGGCGATGGGAGTCGTCCTGGTCCCCAAGCTCTGCCGACAGACATGGGCTCTGGCTCCTGGGAGCCAGCCATCTCCAGTCCTTGGATGGTGGGCTGCCGGGGGACCCACAGCCAGCCTCTGACCTCTTTGCTGCCCCTGACCCCTTGGATGTTCAGAGAGAACACGGACTTGCTGCCCAAAGATCTGTCCTGATGGGACCTGGGAGGCCTCTTGTTCCCTCCAAACATCAAGAAAGGCCCTGGAGGACTTCCAGGAAGCCCCCGCCTCTGGCTGACACACTTACTGACGTCCCGTCAGCTCCGGCTCACAGCAGTCCTGGAGGGCCAGGGCCAGGCGTCCCTGCGGGCTCGGATGACGATCTGCAGGAGTAGAGAGCTTTCTCCCTCAGAGTGGCTGGTGGTGTCAAACCGCTGACCTTGTGGGTCAGCAGCTGAACGCATGGCCACCATGCCACCCTGCAAGCAAGCCCGTACTCACTGCCGCCGAGTCGCGGGCTCCTGGGACCACGCAGGACAGGCCGGAACTGCCCCGTGTGCTCCAGGACGGACCGCTGTGCAGGAGTGGAGAGCCTCTGCTTTCTTCCCCGCAGCAGCACCTGGTGGGTTCAAACTTGTGACCTTGTGGATTGCAGCCCAACACTTGCCCATTGCTCCACCGCGGCTTCTCAGACGGCGCTAACCACACTCCACACCCACACTCCACACTCAGAGCGGCCCCATCGCACAGGCGAGAACTGCCCCGGGAGTTGCCAAGATGGACCCTTTCAATCTGACAGCCTTGCGTTACCTGTTGTTAAGCTCTCCCTGAGGAAGCATTCAAAATCAAGGAAGAAACCAGATGATTTGCTTACATAAGTTCCATTGATCAGATGATGGCCCAAGTCGGACCCCAACTCAGCATGGCAGGCCACGAGTGCGCCTGGGCCAAGCGTGCCACGGGGCTCCTCAGCGACCCGGCTCGGCTCCTTTCCGAGCCTGAGACGGAAGCCCGGCCTGTCTTCTGAGGAGCAGCCGTGCTTCAAACTGCTGGCCGTGCAGCTCCCAGCCCAGCCACGTCCACGGCACCCACTGGCTCCCAGTGCCCCCAGCGTCCCCGCCCTGGCCATCGGCGTGTCTGGGGGAGGGAGGAGCTGAGGGTGCTGGCCCTTCCCCAAGGCTAGGAAGTACTGCCGAGACTGTGTCTTTCAGGCCCTCCTGCCCCCACCCCCCACCTGCCCCTGATGGCCTGGGGACACTCACCAGAGACCCCAGAGCACCCAGACTGACAAAAGCACCTGGCGTCAAACGACTGAGTCATGCCCTTCCGTGGAATCCGATGGATAGCAGCCACAAGGAAGATCTGGCAGAGCGTGGAGTGGACGTCGGGGTCAGAGGAGTCCCTCAGGAAGGCCGCCTGACTGGCAGTGCCCTCCGTGCCCCTGAGTGGCGCACGCCCGCTGTGTCAATTCCCAACGACAAAACTGACACGCCTTATCAAAAGAGCGTGGCCACGCTCCTCGATCCCTTCCCTGGAGCCTGGGTGGAGTGGTTACGCGTTGGGGCCAGCAGTTCAAAACCCCCAGGAGTCCTGCTGGAGAACCAGAGGCTTCCCGCTGCGGGGAGGGAGCGAGACCGACTCCATGGCCTGGGGGTTGTCGCTGGCCCTGGAGGCGTGGGGACAGGACTGCAATGAGGACAAGCAGACGTGGAGGGAAGGCCTTGTCCGGCCCCCCATGAGCTTAGTGACCGAGCTGATGCTGGACCTCAGCCTAGACACTGCCCACTAGCCGCCTGGACAGGTCTTCCCCCAGGGGCTGTCCAAGGTCCCGGCTGCTGGCAGTTTCAGGCGCCCCCACCCCCACCCCCCTTCAGGCGCATCTTCCTCTGGCCCCTGTTGTTCTGATGGTGTGGTCCACTGGCTCTGGGCTGCTCACCCTCAGGCTGGGGGCGCTTCCACCCGCCGCGGCTCCTCAAAGCTCTCTGCCGGCCTGGACGTGTCACAGCAGGCGGGGGGAGGGGGGGAGGGGGGATCCCGGGGCGGCCCGCTCCGTCCTGCAGGGCCACCCGGCAGCTCGGTGGCAGGGGTTAGCTCTATTTCCAGACTCTGCCTCCTGCACCCGAGGCGCTCCTCCACCCGGGGCCGGCCTACAGGGCAGACCAGCGGAGCCCTGCGGCGGCTGCTCCCGCCAGGCGCCCAGCCCCTCGTTACCGCTAAGTGAAGGCTCATTTCAGAGCTCCTGGTGAGAGCCGGGTGGTGCTATAAATAGCCGTGTTGTGAAGGTTGGCGGGTGAGCGCGAGCAGTGCCAGGGCAGGGGCCGCACAGTCAGTCAGCCTGGTGGGTAATTGCCATCCGTCGCAGCCCAGGGGCGGGCTCGGTGGCGAGCAGGCTGGACCCCCGCTCTCCTTGCTCTGGCCTGCCCCCGGGGCAGTGCTGGCCGGTGGGTGTCCACGCGCAGGGACCCACAGTGCCCGTCTCGGGGCGTGAGGGCTTTCAAAGAGGCCGGCTGCTGTTGGGGTCACCGGGGTCAGGGCCGTGCCCACTGCCAGGCCTGCCTCTCACCCCAGGGTTGGCCTCCTGGGCGTGCACGACAGTGGCCCAGGTTCTGGGAGCGGTGCTGGTGGTACCTCTGCAGGGCCTGCAGAGAAAGCACACCTCACTGCTTACGCCGTGTTTGGGTGGAGGCACCTCGGCTTATAGCCGTCACGGGTCCCCGTTCCAATTCCGAGCTTACCGCCGTGAGACTGGTGCTTTCTGGAGCCACCTCGGGACCCCAGACAGAGGCTCAGGACTCAGGGTTCACATTTGCCCGGGGAACTTGTCCCACTCCTGGAAGTCGGGGGCCCCAGCAGGGTTTGGGGCAGGAGGCGGAGTGAGTCCTCCAGGAGGGAGGAAGCTGTGACCAGTTTCTGGGGTCACCCGGGGTTGGACGAGTGGGGGCCCTGCAGAGTCTTTTCCCCTCCACCCCACAGGAACGGAAGCTGTGTGCACACCCGTGGCTGGAGATCTACCAGCAAGACCAGATCCATTTTATGCGCCCCCTGGCACGGCAGGGGGACTTCTACGTGCCTGAGGTGAAGCAGACGGAGCGCAGGAGCCGGGGGCCTGTGGAAGCTGATGCCGCCCTGATGGATGGCACAGGTACAGGGGGCAGGGGGCGTGGACACCAAGGGAGTCCAGGCCGTACTGGGCAGGTGTGCAGGCAGGAGACACACCCACCGAGGGACTCACATGCTCACCGGTGGGCCCAGGGGGACGTGGGCTGGTACATGTTACCTGGCCCGTGAAAAGAGAGCCCCCACCCAGGTTCCCTTCACATGCAGCAGGGCCCGAGGGGGTGGGTTGTCCAGGAAGAAGGAGAGGAGAGGGGTCTCAGCCAGGACCAGCTGTCGAGGACGAGCCCTAGCGGGGAAGCTGGCAGACGGCGGCCAGGTGATGGCTCTCAGGGCTCAAACCTCTGCTGCCAGCGGGAAACCTTCCTGGCCAGGGTGCAGACGGCAGGTCTGTCTGCTCTCAGCCCACCTGTCTGCCACCACCGTGACCTCTGTGACCCATGGCTGCCCCCAGATACGAGGAGCTTGCTCCTGACACCCACAGTGGTCCTGGGGTCAGACCTCAGCGGCCATTCATGGGGAGGGAGGCTAGTGTGACTTCTGGAAGTCAGTGATCTCTGGGAGTGGTAAGGCCAGGGGCAGACTGCCTGCACCCCACCCCCTGCCTGCCTGCCCGCCCATCCAGCCCTCCGAGCCAAGGTCACCCTCGAGAGAGGCATGTGTTGGCCGGGGCAGGAGGTGCTGGGAGGCAGTCTCCACTCCCCAGGGCCCACGTCCAACGGAGTTGACTTCATCTGCCACTTAATTACCTCCATGGGGCTGCCCGGCAGACACTCCTTAGTGCCCCTACTGTGGGCACAGAACGTAGCACCAGGTCAGCAGGCCCGGACAATCCCCAGGGCAAGACGGGGAAGAGGCTTGACCTTCCCGTGACCGATCCCTCTGCTGCCTGCCACCCGCTCCTCGGCCCCCTCCATCCCCCCCCCCCCACAGCTCCTTCCCTCCAAACACTGCCTGCCAGGGGTGTTGAAGGACTGCTTGACACCCACTGCAGCTGGCTGCAGCCCCAGCTCCTCGGCCTGTCCTCCCCACCCGCCCACTCCCTGGCGTGGGGGCCCAGAGGTCTGCCCACCTGACAAACTGTGCCGCCACCCGGGGCGACCTGGGTATCTGCCCACCAGGTGCACGCCACTTGCATGGCGACATGTGGTGGGCGCCCGGCCTGCCCGAGGCTCGGCCTGCCGCCCTGTGCCTCCCCGCTGGGGCTCCACTGGGCTTGGAGGTGAAAGGGGGTGATTAGCTGCCTTGAGCCTGCTCTTGCACTGATGTATTATTTAGCTCCAGAGAAGCAAGGAATGCTGGGATCTCCTTGCGCTGGTTATGGGCACATGGAGGGGGGGACCAGCGTGAAAGTGGCAGCATCACGTCCCTGCCCCAGCAGCCCTGGGCATTGTGAAACTGCCTGGCCTTACCCCAGGTGCCGAGGCCATGCTCACGGGCAGACCGAGGTGGGCTGAAGGGGTGCTGCTTCCCTGTCTGGGACTCCTTGGCAGAAAGGTTCCCGGGAGGCGCCCTAGCTAGCTGGTCCAGGCCTGCATGGGAAGCCCTTGCTCTCTGGCTCTTCTGGCTCAGGAGCTGGGGCAGGGCGGGTCGGGGGGGACAGGTAGGGAGCTGGCTGGCTGGCAGGTTCAGCACCTGCAGTCTCCAGAGAGCCAGTGGGTGGGTTGGCAGGCAGACAGGTAGTTTTCTGGGTCCGGAGAAGTGAAGCCCCCTTTCCCCTTTGAAGTCACCATCCTTGGGTTCTGGGTATGCAGTAGGGACAGGAGTGAAGATGGCGCTCGGGGCTCAGTCTGGGTCTCTGCGTACATGCCTCCTCCGTCCCCGCCACCCTCCAGAGCCTTCTTGGGGTCCCAGCAAGTGGAGGGCCTTGAGCCAGTAGCTTGGAACTTCAGTGCTCACAACGCTTCTGCCGGTGGAGCCCTGGGAGGGTGCTCTCAGGGTCACGGGGAGCAGAGGGACAGACCCCACGTTCTCTCACCCCAACATCAGGCCCCAGATGGGGCTCAAGGGAAGCTTACTGCTATGGAGATAGGAGCAGTACCCCCCCTTGGTGTTCCACAGAAGGAGGGGCCCCATCTGCATTCCTGTACTTCTGTGTCGTATCCCCCATCGCCGGCCACTTCCACAGGTAGCAGCACCCAGTGGCCCCAAGTGACGGGGGCAATGAGTGGGACTGTGCCGGGAGCCGGCCCTGCCTCCGGGCCCCCGACCACCAGCAGAGGGAAGAGAGCTGGGTGCTTGTGGACACCATCAGTGTCGGCGGGCTTCCTCGGGTCCACCCAGCCAGGTCTCAGCTACTGGATCAGCAGCTCAGTTCTCCCCACTTCTGCCTCCCCCCACCGCCCCCTCGGGGGAGGGCTCAGAGGGCCAGGCCCCTCTGTGGCCCGGGGACCATGGACCAGCTGACTTGCTGGGCTTGGCTGTGCCTCCTGGCCCTTGCAGGGGGAAGGGTGGGCAGGGGCCTCCTGGGCAGTGTTTTTGTGTAGCTGGCCTTGAACAAACTGCCCTCCCCGAGCCTGAAATGGGAGCGAGGGGCCACATTACTTGGGCCTCTTTGTTCTAGCCTGCACCCTTCTCCCCGGGCTGACTGGCCTTAATGGACCGGGTGGGGGTGGGTGCAGTGGCTTTGTGAGAGTGCAGGGGCCGAGGCTAATTCAGGGTGAGGAGAAGAGTGCACAGCAGGCGGCTGCCCTTCCTGCCTCTCCTCCCACCGGCAGGGCAGAGGGCAGAGGGCAGCTGTATTATTCATGAGTGGCTGGCCCGGTGGGAGGGCAGCCGGGCAGGGGGGCCTCTGCCCTCTCCTGGAAGGGGGGCCGCGGCCTGGCCCCGCTGACCTGTGTTCTATCTGGCTGCAGGAGCTGACACAAGTGACACGAGCTCCTCCGTGAGCCTGGAGGTGGGACCCGGCAGCCGGGAAACTTCAGCCACCACCCTGTCCCC
>PVJH01026594.1:0-29816 GCA_004026705.1 Nesogale talazaci
TGGAGTACCGAAAAAGGGGACCTGGAATTATCAGAAGTAAAATTCATGAGAATTCAGAGTTCTTCAAGATGTTCAGGTGTTTTCAAAAGATGTGAGAAATATTCATGAGAACAATGGAAGGAATTGAAAACTGGAAACCCTATGCCAAACTAATACTGGAAGATAAATAGCATGATAATAGAACTAGACAACACAGTAAAAGGTGGGCGTAATAGAATGAAGAAAGAAGAGAATTAAATCAGTGAGCCCAAAGGCAATCATTCTAACCATAATCAACAAAGAAAATCTGAGGAATCAGAAGGAAGACTCAGAATAATAAGGGCTATTATCAAGGCCGCAGAAATGACAAGAAAATAGATAATATTATAAGAATATATAGTGGGAAACTTTAAAACACCACTGTCAGGGAAACATAGATCAGCAGGGAAGAAATTCAATAAAGAAACAGAAAAGCTATATGGCACCATCAACTGGCTTGAGCTCCTCGTCATACGCAGAGCACTTCACTTGAAGACAGCACAGTATGCATTCTTCTCCAGTGCACGTGACTCACACCCTAGTGTAGACTGCATCTTAGGCCACAAAGCAATCCTTCACAAATTCAGGAACACTAAGATGCTACAATCCAATTTCTCATCACACAATGTTAGAAGCTGAAAATCAACAGGCAAGAGAACAAGAGCATGCTGCCAAACACATGGAACTGTACAACATACAATTTTAAAATTTAGGGCCTGCGGCCCACAGGCTTGACAATTAAAATCCAGCAGCAGCTCTCCAGGAGCAAGGCTGGGCTTCCTACTCCCACCAGGGCAATGATGCGAAAAGAGAAAAAAAACAAAAAAAATTAGGGGAAATAGATCAAAAAGAGGATGAAAAATTGTAAAATTTTGAAACAAATGAGAAAAATAACAGAACATTCCAAAACCTTTAGGGCACTGCAAAAGCAGTTAACAGTGGGCAATTTAGGCGATCAATGCACACAAGAAAGCAATGCCTTGCACAACACTTCCAACAGTTAAAACAAGAGGAACAGCACGCACCATCCAGCAAATAGAAATCAAATATTAGAGCATAAATAAATGAACTGGAAAAGAGAAAACAATGGGAAAAAACTCAACAAGAAATTGATTCTTTGGGGGCTGAGCCCCAGTGGCGTAAGTGGTTGAGTGCGGGACTGCAGCCCGCGGGCTTGGCGGTTCAAATCCAGCGGCGGCTCTCAGGAGCAGCACTGGGTAGCTCCCAAAACCACCAGAGGCAGTGATGACCCTCCCCCCCCAAAAAAAGGAAATTGATTCTTTGAAAAGATTAACAAAAGTGACAAACTGCTGACACCTTAAGAAAGGTAAAGACAGAAAAGATGCAGATATCTAAAATTAGAGATGAAAAGGACAACATCACAACAGCCCCAAATGAAATTTAAAAAATAAAGACAGTACTATGAAAGACTACTCTGACAAATGTGATAACCTAGAAAAAAATAGACAAATAGAAACCCAAAGGCTACCCATATTAGTACAGACAAATGTGGAAAGTAGGGAAAGAAACAAAAGAAGAAGTAGAGAAGGGGGTCAGGAAACTTCCAACTAAGAAAAGCTCGATAGCTGAGTCCCGGTGGCGTAGTGGTTGTGCGCGGGACTGCGGCCCACTGGGATGGAGGTTCGATTCCAGCAGTGGGGCTGGGCTTCCTACTCCCACCACCGGAGAGCAGTAATGCCCAAAACAAAAAACAAAAAAAATAAAAAAATAAGTAAAAAATTAAAAATCTTAAAAAGAAAAGCTCGAGGTCAGATGGCTACACAGGCAAATGCTACCAAGTGTCCAATGAAGAGTTGTCACCAATTCTACATAGACTATTCCAGAATATAGAAAGGGACCACAAACTCTCAACGTCATGCTAAGTGGTGAGCATTATCCCAGTTTTTTAAAAAAAAGGCGATGGACAAAAAAGCTGCAGACCATCATCCCTCACGAATATAGACAAAAAGTTCTCAACACATTGTGACCAGTAGAATCCAACAATTTATCAAAAAAAATCATTGACCATGAGCAAGTGGGACCCATATCAGGTGAGCAAGGAGGGTTCAACATTCAAAGACAATCTATGTAAAACAAGATAAAGAATACCACGTAACTGGATAAAGGATGAGAGATACATGATCATATCAATAAGTGCAGGAACTATATTTGGCAATATTCAAATCCCATTTCTGGTTAAAAAAGCTTCAATAAAAGAGGAATAGAAGAGAAATCTCTCAAGATAATAAAAGTTTTATATGAACCATCAGTGACCAACATCACACTCAAGGAAAAACTGAAAACACATCCTCTAAGAATACAAACAGGATAGAGATTTCCCCCTATCACCACTCTTATTCAATATTACGCTGGAAGTTTTAGCTAGAACCATTAGACAGCAGAAAGAAATCAAGGGAATACAACTAGGAAAATAAGAAGTGAAATGCTCACTATTTGCAGATAACATTTTAAATGTGGAAAATCCAAAACTCAGGCAAAATGGTTGAAAACAATTGAAGGATTTGATTAAGTAGCAATATACAAAATTAATAAGCAGAAATCAATTGAACGTCTGTATGTCAACAAAGATATCGAGAAAACGTTATCATTTACAAGAGCCACAGAACACATGAAATAATTAGGAATAAACATAGCCAAAGGAATAAAAGGCCTTTACAAAGAAAGCTACACAATGTACTATACATGTTCCTTGTGGTTTATCAAGGATGGGAAAAGGTGGGTGTGAAAGACGATGAAAGACTACTCTGATAAGTGTGATAACCTAGAAAAATGGACAAATACTTAGAAATCCAAAGGTTACCCATATTAATGCAGACAAATATGGAAAATAGGGACAGAAACAAAAGAAGAAATAGAGAAGATTATCAAGAAACTTCCAACCAAGAAACGTTCGAGACCAGATGACTACACAGGGAAATGCTATTGAGTAGTCAATGAAGAGCTGTCACCAATTCTACAGTGACTATTTGAGCCTGTTACATACGAGTGAAGGGATGGAGGTTAGCCTGTCAATCAGGTCACAGCTTGATGACCTCACTTGAAGACGCTAGAGATGAATAGCTCGCTGGAGGTGGGACACATGCACACTCTGCAAGATATGACTGACAGCAACCTTGATGAACTATACTGATGCAGCTGGAGCCGTGGAGCAGATGGAACCACGTGGAGACCCCTGCTAGGGCTGAGATGCCACTACCACCACTGGATCCACAAGCCCTTCCACTCAGTGGCCTGGGATCCTCCTGCATTTGGCATCATTGCAAGTGTTGTACGAGTCTGAAAAGGAATTTATAGATTGGTATCAGACATTTGGGCTAATATTGGACTTATGGTCTTGATCTGGAATGGCCTGGGATGTTTTCTCAATATCCGATTGCTCTTGTGTAAAACTCTTTCTAATACACATATAAGTGTCTATGGATTTGTTTCAGTCAATTGGTATGGTATAGTTCATAATATTTACTTTCTACATCCTGGTTTGGTTAAGTGTCTGGGGTCTTAAAACTTTTGAGCAGCCTTCTAAGGCATGGCTATTGGTTTCTACGTTTTTGGAGCAAGAAAAAACAGGAAACCAAAGACAAGAAGAACCACTCTGTGGTACTAATTGCTTACAAAACCAATACCTAATCTACACACACACACACACACACACACACAGTTACCACTACTGAACATTCTAAGAAGTGACACAACAGATGGTCCCAAATCAAAAGTGAGAAAAATATTGAATAAAAGTCCTCATGCTTAAAAAACAAAGAGGCCAGACAGGGGTTGGGTTTTTTTTTTTGTTTTTGTGTTTTGGACTGGTAGAAACCAGAGGAACACCCAGGACTAAAGCCCTGGGAGAAGGATGAGGGAGAGGGAGAGGACATAGGGCTAGGAAGATGGAGGAGGAACAGGCAGAGAGAGAGAGAGGAAGGGGGAACTGGGAGAGGCAACAGAGGGAGGGGGAGGGAGCAGAGACCCCTGGTGGGGAAATAGGTAAAAAACTGTCAACCCAAAGGTCCATAGTTGGAGCCCAAGAGCATCTCTGCAGAAGAAAATGCAGCAGTCTCTGAACCCCAATAGGCAAGTCTCCTCTGACTTTGGGCTGGATGTACTGACTCTGTATCAGTTTGTTTGGTTTGGTTTTTAAGGACAACTATTTCTCTTAAGGTACAGTAGAAACCAAAAGAAAGCTAAATTTTTAATGGGATGTGAGAAAAATTAAAATGTCAACCTAGAATTCTGTATTCATATTCTGATATCTCTTTCTATATACCAGAATCTGGGGCTGGCAGGGTTCAGAAGAAACTCTGTTGCCCTAAGTATTTTCATTAATAAAAAGGAGATAATCAAAGTAATAAAATACCCAGATCCAAAAATAAGAAAGACAAAATGAATAAAATTATAAAAAATGTAAACAGAAACTAATGCAATAGAGAATACAAAAGTGGTAGGACCGATCAGTAAGTTAAAGTTACACTATCAATAACTAATCAGTATCAGAATCAATTTTGCCTTTTCTACATATTTTAGAATTTAGATAAATGAAGACATGAAATATCCTTATCAATTAAATGAAGGAACTTAAAAAACTTTGTGGATCATTACAAAGGAGGAGGAGAGCAGGGTGGGGACCTAAGGCCCACTGGTGGGAAATTGGTCGCCTCTTTACAGGGAAGTCACGGGGAGGAGACAGACAGTCAAGGGGCAGCCAGGCAGTGATGATGCATACAAGATTCCTCTAGTTCCTGAAGCCTTCCTCCCTGACCCCCAACCATCATGGTCCCAACTCTACCTTGCAAATCCATATGGACTGAAGAAGTCACACTAGCATAGAGGGAAGCTGGAGATATGGGGAAACCAAGATGGATGGGCCCCTTTGGGCCAATGGTTAGATTGGAGATGCTGGAAGGGTGGAGGGAAGGTGGGGTAGAGAGATGGAACCAATGGCAAGGATATACACATAAGCTCCTATTTGAAGGATGGGTATCAAAGGAGTGGGTTGTGGGAGAGGTCAGGCGGTGTAAGATATGGCAGAACAATAACAATGTATAAAATATTGAGGGTTGGTGGGGAGGAGAGAGAAGAGGAAGAGAGAAGGGATGGAAAAGCCGATACTAGGGGCTTAAGGGAAAAGGCGGACAATTGGAGAACAATAATAGAAGTGGATATGTGAGGGTGCTTGACACAGTATGCTTATTTATATATTGTGAAAAACGATGTATGAACCCCCAATAAAATGATTTAAAAATTTTTTTAAAACTTTGTGGAAAATAAAATTGAAAGATAAAAACTAAAAATGTAGTCTTTATATCTCAACATTATATTAATGCAAAAAGTTTTTGAAGCACGTATATATATATTTTCCATAATACTTTTTGAAGACCTCTTTTAATGTTGCCAAAGCTTGACCCCTCCCCCACCCCAGTCCAAGCTGTAGGTTCTCTCTTGGTAAAGTCTTTTGGTGAGTTATTAGATGTCCCAGTTTATCTAATTCTTCTCTTATTTGTGCAGTTTTAGTTTTTATCCTCTGTTTTTGTCAAGGAAGTTTATCACATTAGTTTTAGCACTTAAGTCTTTTATCCATTTTTAGTTAGCTTTGTGCATAGGACCAGTATGGGATCCTAATTACTTTTTCTGCATATAGATAGCCACTTTTGCCAGCTCCAGTTGTTAAAGAAACCATTTCTTCTCCAATACATAGATTCTGAACTTTTGTCAAAGATCAGCTGTCCTTGAGTGAACTTACTTCTGGATTTTCAGTTCTATTTCATTGATCTATGTATCTGCCTTTGAACAGTCTATTTTGATTGCCATGCCTGTCTAGTAGATATTTTTGTTTTGTTGTATTTTGTCTTAGCAGCACAAAAGCCATGGTTTATTTTATCTGAAGACATTTGTCAATCCATTCTATTTGTAAAGCATTAAAAACCATTGTGATTTTTGCCACACAAACAGAATCAAGGCGAGGAAATGTTGGCAAATGCTGCTGCACTGTTAAATCTTTTTTTTTTTTTGGGGGGGGGCCGGGTGGGCATCACTGCTCTCCGGTGGTGGGAGTAGGAGGCCAGCCCCACTGCTGGAATTGAACCTCCATCCCAGTGGGCCACAGTCCCGCGCACAACCACTATGCCACCGGGGCTCAGCCTTGCACTGTTAAATCTTTACCCTTGTTTAGCCTTCTTCTTTGGCTCAGCAGGTATTTTAATACCATTCTTGGACAAAAATGGGGCAAGGCACTTAAAAATTATGCAACTTGTTAGCTTTGTAGCAACATAACAACAAAACTCTGTAAGCCCAATATCATGGTACAGTATTCATACTTACTGACTTCAATTTTAAGGTACAATAGTTAAAAATTAAAACGTCATAGAAAAGCAGAAACATATAAAGCCACTTGATGAGATTACAAAAAAATCACCTACAGATTATTAACAAACCGTCACCACTCACTTATAAAAAGACAGCATTGAAAAGCAGGATGACAAAAATTATCCATAAGTGGTTTTCTTTGGGGCAGAGAAAATTCTTTAAAAGTGTCATATTCTGGTAGCTCCCACGACCACCCAAGGCCAGTGATGCCAACTACCACCATCACCGCCCCCACCCCCTCCAAAAAAGAGTTATAGTCTGTAACAGAGCTAAGAGTTGAGGCTGTTTTTTTGTTCCTAAAAGAACCTAAAGTGTATTTTTTGGTTGTTACTGTTTTTGTAGCTTGGTCTTTGGTTTTTGGTGCTTTCTAACTGCGGATCTGGTTTTCCTGAGAATCATGCTCTTTGGTTGGGGACATGTATGGAAAAACAAAAAGAACATGGCCAAATGCCGCTACTTTTTCCTAGAGTCAGAAAGCATCTTTTAGCCCACTCCCCATTTTTATTTTGTCTTTTAATTTTTTTTTAGGCATCACTGCCCTGGTGGTGGTGGTGGGAGTAGGAGGCCCAACCTTTGCTCCATGGAGCTGGAATCGAACCTCCATCCCAGTGGGCTGCAGTCCTGCGCACAACCACTACGCCACCGGGGCTCAGCCCTTAATTTTTTTAATGATGTAAGAGTAAACTTTTTTTCCCCCTCAAAAAACAAACAAATCTGCAGTGTAAAGATTGCTACTTTATTTTCTTCCGTGTTGTTTTCGCTATTTGATATTCACTGAGAGTGGGTGTGTGGTAGGTTTCCCTTCCACCTAAGTTGGAGATGATTTTTTTTCTATTTTACTTAAGAATATTTTAATCAAGAGATAACTTTTGGTAATGTTGATATTTTCAAAGTGCCGAGTCTTCTGATGTATGAGCATAAGATATTTATCCATTTAGGTAGTTCTCTTTGTGTTCCTTGCAGTAGAGTTTTATAATTGTCCTTGCATAAATCTTTTTACATTCCTGGTTAGGTTTTTACATAGATAGTCTATGTCTAGGTTTTTTTTGTAGATTATATTGATTTCTTGATTACCTTTTTAGTGTCCTTTTTAGTGTAGAAGAACACAACTCATTTTTTTGTGTCTTGGTCTTCGTCTTGCACCATGCCACTTTGCTTCATCCTTCTATCAGTTCCAATAATACTTTTCTGAACTTTCTGAGTTTTTCTGTTTATAGGAGCATGCCATCAGCAAATTAGGTTACTTTACTGCTTTCTTTCCAATTTGATAGTCTATACATCTATTTTACTTTATTGCTGTAGGTAGGACTTCCAGTACAATACTGAATAAAAGTAGCAGTAAAGGTCTTCCTTAGTAGCATCTGGGGTCTTAAATGCTTGATTGGTAAACAAGCAGCCATCTAGCTCAGAAGCAACAGAGCCCACAAGGAAGAAGCACACCAGCCTGTGGAACCACGAAGTGTCAAAGGAATCGGGTGCCAAGCATAAAAGAACTAAAAATTTTATCATCATAAATGAGGTGGAGTACAGATTGGGGACTCAAAGCCCATTAATAGGTGAAGCAACATGCTCTTACAGAGGGATTGCAGCGAGGAGATGAGCCAGTCAAGGTACAGCATAGTAACAATAAAATATGTAACTTTTCTCTAGTTCTCAAATGCTTCCTCCCACCCACTCGCATGACCCCAGTTCTACCTGACAAATCCAGCTAGACCAAGCGATGGACACTGGAGCCGGAAACATGGGGAATTCAGGATAGATGATCCCTCAGGACTAGTGGTGGGCGTGATGATACTATAGGGTGCAGAGAGGGTGGAGTAGAAAGGGGAAACCAATTAGGATCTACATATGATTTCCTCTCTGGAGTACGGACAACAGGGAAGTGGGTGAAAGGACACATCAGACAGTGCATAATATGAAAAAGTAATAACAATTTGTAAATTATTAAGTGTTCATGGGGGAGGGGAGAGGGAGGGAAAATATGGGGAGTTCATACTGGGGGCCTAAGTGGAGGGAGGATGTTTCAAGAGTGATGATGACAACAAATATGCAAATGTGTGCATACAATTGACGTATATATTGATTGTAATGAAAGTTGTATGAGCCCCAATAAAATGATTTATCAAAAAAAAAAAAAAGCCATCCTTGTGTCATTCTCATCTTCAAAGGAAACAATCTCAGTATTTCTCTGTGAAAAATAATGTTGACAATGGGTTTTCATATATGTCCTTATTTGTGTTGATTAATTTTCTGGGATCCACTGAAATGTTGGTGCCTTTTATCAAAAAGGCTTTTCTATGTTGGTTAAAATGATTTTATAACTCTTTCCTTTTTATTTATATGGTGATTTATGTTGATTATCTAATGATGGACCACCCTGGTATCTCTGCTATGAATCCCATGTGACATACAAACACAGTTGTGGGCCAATGGCGCAATGGATGGACATACAAACATACATACATGCATACTCTATCAAATTTTACTGGGTGTGACAGTCACATAATCTGGTGTCAATTTGAGCATTAAGAGTTGGGCTGAGCCCTGGTGGCGTAGTGGTTGTGCGTGGGACTGCGGCCCACTGGGACGGAGGTTCAATTCCAGCAGTGGGGCTGGGCCTCCTACTCCCACCACCAGAGAGCAGTGATGCCCAACAAACAAACAAACAAACAAGCAAAAGAGTGTAGGAGTGGAGTCTAGCCTGTCAATCAGGAGCTAGCCAATGATATCTCTGTGTGGACATGGCTTGCTCCTGAGAATTCTGGGAAATCCGGCTGTATTTCTCCTTTGGATATGAGAGACTCACCACTCAGTCCCTTGCAGATGCTCCACTGACTGACAAGACACAAGGCTGATTCTCTGTGAGACATCCCAGAGGAGAAGCCTTATGGGCTTACCCGGATGGAACCAGACTTCTAAAATAGGAAAGAGCCATGCAGAGTCTCCTGCCAGTGCTTAGATGCTTGAGAAGCCACAGAGAGGCCCCTGCTAGCACTAAGATACTTCTACTACCACTGGATACACAAGACTCTGCACTCACTGGTCTGTGATTGTCTTAGTGTCGTTACATGTGCTTCATGAATCTGACGAGAACTTTGTAGACTGATATTAGACATATGGGCTAATATGGGACTTATGACCTTGGACTGGACTAGGTTGGGATGTTTTTCTCAATGCTCAATTGCTCTTGTATATAAACCTCTCCCTTATATACATAGATATGCTTATGAATTTGTTTCTCTAGTCTACCCAGATTAACACACTGGGTAATATTTTGTTTAATTTTTTTTTTGTTTGTACTGATAATCATGGAGGTTAGTCTGTAATTGTGAACTGTTAGGCCTTACTGAGCTGTTGGAACCCCATATACTATGCTCACTTCCACAGTCTACTTTTACTGTCTTCCCTTCATTTTTCAATGCCATTATTGTTGAAATGACTTAAAGACAAAAAGTTAGCTAGTTTTATAGTACAGGACTGAGAAGTGAGTCAAAATATTACTGAAAAGTTTGATTTCAGTATAGTTTGTTTTAGTTCTCGAAGTAATAAGAACTAAAGTGAAATGAATAGTCTGTGATTGTAAACCCAGATTTCTACTCTGTTTGGTCCGGAATATGACCCTGTGCCAGCATGGAGGAGCTACCAAAAACAGAGAGAAACTTCTGCCCATATTCACTCTTGACAATATGAAATTTCTTGGCAGGAAGGGCCCAGAGTAGAGCAAAGACTGAATGTCCCTTAATCTTTACCTTCTGAATTGAGGTGACCTTGGTTTGAGTTGTCTCAAGCTGACATAAGTACTTCTTATCATATCCTACACCTTATTATTTGTTAAAATCTTAAATACTGCAGCCTTATACTTCTCTATAACTGTTGTCCCCGCTCAGTCAGCCATAAAGCTGTACTTAACAACAAGTCCCAAGGGTACTCATAGTCTAATCATGACCATGAGATAACAAAAACTAGCAAACTGAGGCTTATTCTTTTGAGTCCTAGAAAAGAACAAGATACACTGTCTCTATATTTCTTTCTGTCTGTTTGTATTATATTTCTAAAATGTTGTAACCACTGACCATCGGGTTGAGCTGATGTGTGGGTGTGATGCTTGCTAATCACTGTCCTGTGAAGAAAAGGCAACATCGTTGACCTTCTTTTCTCCGGAATCTCTCTTTTTTCCTTCAATCTATAAAAATCTCCTCCCTTCTTGCTCAGAGACAGTGAGAAACAGCCAATCCTGTCTCCTTTGCTTAAGCACAATCAACTGTCTTTCTACTTTCCAAATGCATCTTCATATTTAGGGGTGGTGCTAGCTGACTTTGGTATCAGGGTTATGATGATCCCTAGAATTATTTTTAATTTTTCTGGGAAAGGCATAGTTTTACATCATGTTAAAAAACTGGATATATTGTTCTTCATTGGCAATTCTTTTCTTTGGGGGTTTTATTATGTCAGTTCATTGTCTTCTTGCCTCCATGGTTTCTGCCAAAAAAAGCAGCACTTAATCTTTTTGGTGCCCTTTGTAGGTGCTATTTCATTTTACACAAGATATCAGAATTCTTTCTTTCTCTTTGGTTTTGGAATGCTTAAACACTTAGGATGCCTTGGCAACTTTCTTTTGATGTCTATACTGTATGAGATTTGTTGAGTTTCTTGGATGAAAACATTTCCATCTTTCATGATATTCTGACAGTGAATCTTCAAAAATGCCCTCCATGCTTCCCTGTTCTTCTTCTGGAATGCTATGATGCTTAACTTGTTCCTCCTGATTGTGTCCCACATAACTCGAAGTCTCTTAATTCTCTGCATTCTTCTTTGTGGCTGTTCCCAAACAAGTTAATCTACAAGAATTTGTCCTCTATTACTGATTCTTCCCTCGGTTTAACTGTATTTCCATGTCCTTCCTTTGAATTACTTATTTATGATATTTCATTGTTAATCATCAGGATTTCTAGTTGCAGTTTTTGTGCAGCTTATAGTTATCTGTTTATTTTGTCCTTTTGTTTTTGTGTTGATATTCCTGAATCCTTCTATCATGTTTGCCTTGATTTCTTTGAGGAACTAAAATGTAAGCCCTTTGAATTTCTTATCAGGTAGTTCTATTTCTTCCTTAGGAACATTTTCTGCCCTTTTATTCTCTAACTCTCAAAGACCATCTTATCATGTTTCTTCAAATCATTTGTTATTGTCTTCCATCTCTGAGATATTAAAGATTTTTAACACTTATATACTTATTGATTTACTGAATGTTTTTGTTGTTTTATTTTGATACATCCAGAACTTTGTTTCTTCTCTTTCACATTGAAATGTCTTCCTTTGTAATATTGTAATTGGTATTGCTTTTTGGTTCTGGTCTGTGTGACTTTGATGGTGTCTGTTGGCTATATGTGATTTTCTTTAACTAGTGCATACAGAGGCTCTCTCCTATATGCAAGATCTCTGCGGTTAAACTCTACTGAGATGCATGGCACTTGTTTTCTCCATTTGTGTCCCTGAGTTGATTTTGCTCTTTATATGAGATACTTGTCAGAAGTGATATCTTTTTGTGTTCACCTAGCAGGCATGGCTCTTCTGTTTTTATGCATGAGTGTTATTGAACATTTTGCCCTATCTCCAACCTTCATTGTGTGAGTAGTGTCCAGTTGCTTAAGCTCTTAATCAGTCCAAGTCAGCATTCCATGTATTTTAACTAAAAAACAAACAAACAAACAAAAACTGTCTTATAAGGAGACCTGGGAGTGTAGTGGCTACATGTTGGACTGCTAACAAAAAGCCCAGTCCTTCAAAACCACCAGCCTCTTCTCTAGGAAAGGACAAGGTTTTCTACTCCAGTGAAGAGCTACAGGGCTGAGCCCCACTGGCCTAGTGGTTGTGTGCGGGGCTGCGGCCCACTGGGTTGGCAGTTCAAATCCAGCAGCAGCTCTCCAGGGACAAGGCTGGGCCTCCTACTCCTACCACGGGGCAGTGATGCCCACAAAGAAAAAGAGCTACAGTCTTGGAAATTCACAGGGGCAGTTCGAACCTGTCCTACAGGGTCACAGACTCTAAATCAACTCATGTGAGTTGTGTTTGGGATACATGCATACTTGCTGTTCATCAAGCTTTTAAAATTATATGCACTAATATATTGACTAAATTAATGATACTATCAATAGAATTACCATATACTCCATGGGAATTATTTTTTAATGCTCGGCAATTCAATGATAATGATGTCTCTAATGTGATCCAGGAAACATATGTAACCATAGATACATGAATGGATTTTGAGTTAAACTTAATCAGAACCCCAATGTAAGAACAATTAATTTTTATGGCATAACCATGCTCAATATTTGCCTTCATAAATATATCCTTGAATATATATATATAGGTGCTTTAGCAAAATGTGGTGATGAAATCTGATGGTGCCTGGCTCTCAGAAAGAATAGCATCTCTGGCCTTAAAGACTTATCTAAAAATAAGTATCCATCTAAGGAAGGTGTCAACACAGAAGACGCACACCATCAGTGGGATTCAAAGATTGCAAATAATAACATCCTAATACAAAGGAGGGAACAGTATTAAAGCTTAAATTCTGAGGGCATGGTTTGCAGAAAGCCAAAGATAACAGTGAAAGCCCAAAACCTATTTGCAGGGTCTCCCTTCTGGATTAATCTTTCAGAGAATATCCTCTGGTCCTAGGCTTTGCTATCAGAGTATTGTACAGTGGATTATGGCAGATGCTGTTAAGCTAAAGTATAATATCTTATCCTTTGATCTCCCTTCTGACCTATTTTAAAGTTGTTTCGGTTTTTCATATTTCCTGCTTTCTTTCTATTGAGGTTTTTCTCTGGTATTGATGGACGTGAATTTTATGTGTCAAAGGGAGATATTACGTAAGCAGCTCAATAAAGGAGCAAGATGCAGGATACAGTGTGTACTGGGGATAAAAATTTAAGTCAAGATCAAAAAGGCCTGCCTCCTGTTTCTGATTCTGGTAGCAAATGCAACATTCTGCTGGATGTGACTGCACCATGGAATGATTTCATATATGCATTAATTCAAATTCATTAAAAAAAAAAACTTTACTTAGGTAAGCAGTCTTCTCAGGTTCTAGGATTAAGGGCAGGACTGTGCAGGGGGAGATGCCAGTCACCTTTACCAGCTGGTTTGAGGAGCATCTGACTGTCTAACTTGCCTTCATCTTAATGGGCCTTTCCTGCCCCCATGGCCTATAATCCACACTGCCAGTACCCACACCAGCCCTCCCTCCAGCTGGCTAAAAGCGCTGACTGCTCTTTAGGAAAGAGTTCACTTCCTATCAACCCCAAAGCAGGAAGTCCTGGGCACTGACCACCTACTCATATTTGCACAAAAGGCAAAAAATAAGCGTTGTCATTAGTTGTCGGGTGGGATCACTAACCCCAAAGGGACCCCGCTGGTGTCACAGGCGGGCGGGGAGGACAAAGGGAAGGCTGCGATGCTCCCCAGCCCAATGGTAGCAGTGCACCTGCAGACTAGCCAGCAGGGCCCCCTCTGCTCCAGGTACGCCCAGAGGGCAGTGGGAGCGCCCTGAGACTTAAGCAGGCCGCGGCGGCGGGGACGCATCCGACTGGCTGGTGGACACCCGCTCCCGGACTAGGCCAAGGCGGCGAGGTGCCCAGGGCCTCAGCAGGCCGCAGCGCGCCATCCATCCTTGCCAACGGCCAACCCCCGCCGGCCCGCCGCAAACCGGGCGCTCACTGCCCTGGGCTCCTTCGCCACGTTTTCCCTGCGCACGAGACTGTCCCTGCACCCCAGGCCCCAGGCAGGGTACGCGGCGGCGGCGACGGTCCGGGCCCCATCACAGCTCCGCACTGGCTGCCTCGCGGCAACCCCTCGGGCTGCCCGCTTCCCTGGGACAGGGGCCCCCCGCCAAGGGCCAGGGGCCGCTCTAGGGCGCAGCGTGGGGCCGGACGGCCTCCCGCTGCGCCCGGGGACGGCCCTCGGCAGCCCTCCCCCCAGCGCAGCGCTGGGCCCTGCAGGGTCAGGGTCTCCGACTTTCTAGGCCCCAAAGCACAAGCCACCGCCCCCTTCGGAGCGCTCGGGCCTGGGCGCACCTAGCCGGGTCCCCGCCCCGCGAGCCGGCCGGCCAATCAGCGCGCGCCCCCGCGCCCGGCCCCGCCCGCAGGCCCGGCCGCGCAGCCCCACCCAGAGGCTTCGCGGAGTCCTCGGGCCAGGGGCTTAGGTTCAGGTAAGGAGGGTGCCGCGAGCGGGGGACCCGAGCGCGCCTTCTAGAAAGCCCGCACTCGAGAGGGAGCGCAAAAGCCCCGATGCCGAAGGGAAGGCGGACCCCGGCTCGCCAGCGCAGAGCTGCCGGCCGGGCGCGCGGCGGACGCGGTCTGCAGGCTCCGCGGGCCGAGGACCACGGCGTGACCGGCCCAGCCCAGCGAGGGATTTCTCATGTAAGAAAAGACATACGAGTGTTTTATAAAAGGGGAAATCACTGCCATCGAGTCGATTCCGACTCCTCGCGACCCTCTAGGACAGGATCGGACCGCTCCAGTGAGTTTCCGAGACGCTAACTGTACTGGAGTAGCAAGCCTGATCCTCTCGCACATAAAATCATATACGTGCGAGATTTTCCAACTATGCGCCGTGGCCGGCTTTCAGCCGGTGATTTGATGTTTCTTTCCAAACGGATCTATTTTTTGCTATTTATTGTAGTTTAGGCCGCCCGCCGAGCAAGTGGTTCAATTTCCCTTAATTAAGTCGCGCGGCGCGGGGGGGGGGGGGGGGGTGGGCCGGCGGTGGCGCTTGGGCCTGCCTATCCAGGAACGTTCTATTGTGGAATTCATTTCCACCCTTCCTTACAAGTGACTTAATCATCTCTCCTAGTGTTGCTTTCCTCCTTAGAAAAGTGTAAAAATCTACGTATTTCAGAGACAGCCTTTTGAGAAGTACTCCGAGTTAACGTGCTGTGAAGTGCACTCTGTATTAAAGGGCTGAAAATTAGGCCGATACTTAGTTTATTTAGATCTGTCGATTACAAAAAAGATACAGGGCGTCATGGCATATACAACTTTGGGCGCTTTTCAACATATACCAGCTATATGAGCTTAGGCACATTGCCGAAATCTTCCTTAGCACCTTGGTTTTCTCATTTGCAAAATGGAGATCCTGGTAATTCTTCCTCTGGTAGGATGGTTGGGGGCATTATGCCGGCTGGGTAAAGACTCATTCACTAAAAGTTAACTATCATCATTTACAGGGACCCCTGGGGACGTGGTGGTTACAAATGCTAACCACAAGGTCACTAGATTGAAACCACCAGTCACTCCGAAGGAGAAAGACAAGACGGCTGCCAGAAAGGGTTGTAGTCTTGAAAGCCCACAAGGGCAGTTCTACCCTACCCTATGGTATTACTAAGAGTTGAATCAATTCCATGGCAGTGAGTTTCGTTTTTGTTTTATCATCGTTTATAAAGCAGTCCATATTGCGGAAGCATCATTTTTCATCATGAATGAAATTACCTTAATCTTACTCGAAAGAAATGAAATCATTGAAAGCAAGGCCACTGGTAAATAAGGGTAAAATTTTCCTTAAAGATTGTGGTAATGAATATGGAGACACTTAGTTTCCTTACAAGGAGTCTTGGTGTCACCAAATCAAAACTCTGGGTCATGTGAGCCCCCCAGCCACTCCATAGAATGCTTCTCCAAAGAGTAGCCCCCTTGGAAAACAAGTGGGATACTCTGTCTTACAGAGTTGCTGTGCGTCAGAATTGGTCTGGGGGACACAGCAACTTTCCTTATATGAAGCATTCCAGAAAAACAAGAACTGAAGTCAAACTATGTACACGTATGTAACCAAGGGTTTTTTAGAGAGACAAATGTCCAATAATATTTCAACTTTAGAAACAGTTAATATATTCCAAGTATGACATGCATGTTTAATTTCTATCACTTTTTTTTTAATTCCAGGCCATCTAATTAGGATGTGATGGAAAGCAAATTTGCCACTTCAGGACATATCTGTTCATTTCCATCTTTGTTCTAACTGTATTTTGTTTCTAAGGTCTACCTGGATCTATGTTATGATTGTTGTAAGTGTAAAATGCGGTAAAATTCTCAAATTGCACTCTGCTGAGTAGAGGCCCTCACTGCCCTCACACTTGACTCACAGGGGTCCCACCATGTGGAAGCTGGGAGTAATTGCTTATTTAGCTCTATGGCAGTCCCAGCTTGATCCAGGAAGCCATTTAGTAGGGTCACTGTAGGATATCTGAAGGACTGGAGCAGAGGTGAGAAGACAAAATGGACTATGTGGTGCATGCTTCCAGTAGAATGTGGGTGTTGTATAGCACCCTTGATCAAGACATTGCAATTGAATTTTCCCCCTGCTAACTTAATATTACAAATATGTCTTTGTTATTGACAGACTTTTCTTAAGATCAGCTACTTGCCAGGATTAAACATTGACCCATATCTTTGTACAAAGAAGAAATAATCTGAAGGATGACACCCACACCTTTATTTCTTCTCTCCCTTGCTCATAAAAAATACTCTCCATTGATTTGGGGACCAAGACTTCAAAAAACAATTTCAAGTTTCATATGCCTTAGGTCCCTCCTACTCCCAGGTAAGGACAGACATGCTTGCTTTTAAAAGCACGCTTAAAATAATTCCTAAATACATAGAGCACAAGCCTGGCTTAGGACAAGAAGTGTGATTGTACAGTTGTATAGAAATATTTCCTCTCTTTGATGTTATCATGTGTCAAGTATGTCACTTTCTCCCTCTCATGCTACACAGTAGCTCCACCGGCACTTTTTGTCATTTGAATGTGCTATATGTGTACCAGAGGACCTAGAATATTATAGGTGTACAATAAATATTTGCTGGATGAAGGAGCACCCATCTAATTGTCTTTGCCACAACCTGTGGAGCAGGTTAAAAAACAGGCGCATTCACTTGAACAGTTCACCTATCTAGAAAGTCAGGAAGGGAGGGGTTAAATTCTGTTTGTCCTCCTCGCCACCTGTCCTTTGCCTTGGGATAATGTGGCCATTCCAGTCACTTATATCACCAATGTACCATCTCTAGCCTTATCAACACCCAGAGGTCTTCTCAGGACAGAACATCTTTTCAGGCCTGGATTGAGTAAATGTGAGACATGTGATGCTGGCAGACTGTGCTTCTGTTATTGGCTAGTCAGATGTTATCTTCAAAACACAATAACGAGGTAGAAAAATCTGGGAACGCCTGAAAGTGTGGCTTCCTGGAGAGATCATCAGTGGTCTGGTATGCACACCTTCTTCAGACCACTCTGGCTTTGTTAAGACCTTGTGGGAGCACTTTGGTCGTACTTCCTAGGAGATGGTGGCTATGCATGTGCCCAAATTCGCATTCTCCCTGATTATACATCCAAAGTGACAAGCAGTGACAAGGTGACAAGTCCATTATGCCATATGATATATGCATGACTTTATGCATATTCTAATATAGTTAGGCACACATCATGGAATTTAAAGATTGGGCATTATTAGTCTGTAGAAAATGATATCATTGTCCCTTCAAATTAATTTTAATCTGATAACAAGAAATATTAGTTTACAGCGTATAGTTTTCTTCATTTATGTGCTTTTTTGATTGACCAATTACTTGCTATATGACCTTTTTTAATGAAAAAATGGTTCATTTATTTTGTTCTTGAGAGTCTACATAGTAAAGCATACACCGCGTAGCAGTTTATGCATGTCCAACTCAGTAGATTACATTTATTGGAACCGTGTGACCTAGTGGTAACATGAGGTAAGTATTGCATAGCTAACTGCACGGTTGACAGTTCAAACTTGCCGCTAAGTAAGCAGGAGGAAGACGAGGCTACTTGCTTTTTTAAGGATTTGCGGTCTCAGAAACCCTATCTAGGATTGCTATAATTTGAAATAGACTTGATGGCTACTGATGTCAATTTCCATTCTCCTTTTCTGGGTTATTCCATTACCATTAACAAATTAATTGCCTTTTTTGTTTTGTTTTGTTTTTTCGGGGGGGGGGGGGGGGGGCATCACTGCCCTCAGGTAGTGGGAGTAGGAGGCCCAGCCTTTGCTCCATGGAGCTGGAATCAAACCTCCATCCCAATGGGCCGCAGTCCCGCGCACAACCACTACACCACCGGGGTTCAGCCCCAAATTAATTGCCTTTAAACAGAGCTTCTAACTAGTTCAATTACAACTGCCCAAGGATTTAGTGCATAGCAACCAAACTTCTTGTGAGCGGGATTTTGACCCAGGCAGTTCAAACCACCAGCCATTGTGAAGAGGAAGATGAGGCTGTTTGCTTCTGTAAATATTTACAGTATCTGAAATTCTATCTAGGGTTGCTATGAGTCGGAATAATTCAATGGCAGTAGGTTTTATTTGTTTGTTTTAGGGAACAGGCAGTGATGACCTACTCAAGGTGACAGCCAACTATAATGTTTTGAAAGTATGTTGACCACCATGTTTGAGGAGGACATCATTGCCTCTTCTACTCTGGTCAAAGTCCCGCCGGCAAGTGGTTTGGTTGCTGTGCGCTGTTTGCTCCAGAGGTCATGACTGAACAGGTTCAAACTGGCTTGAATACCCACCCTAAGATTCCTATCTAGTCTTTCAAGTTGCTATCATCAGTTTGGTCCCATTCATGAAACCATAATGCTCATAGCCAACATTTTTTTACCAGTTAAGTAAACTATGACTTGGGGATTTTTTTAAAATAGTTTTATTGGCACATCCTACAATTTAATCATCAGTCATATCAAGAAGAGTTGTATCAACACCAAATCAATTTCAGAGCATTTTCTTCTTTCTTGTGTTTTTGTTATTCACACCCCATTTCCCCCCAAAGTACCTTGTCATGCACCTCAAAAATTATTAATCCGCTCACTGACTCTATATATTTATTTACCCTCGATTTCATATACAGAAAATCATACAAAACAAGAAACAATGACAAAACAAAATAGAGAAAAAACCTCAATTTGAAAAGAAAGCAGAAAATATTAGGGGCTGAAACAACTTTAAAATGGGTCGAAAGGGAGATCAAATGATAAATTGTTATGTTTTAACCTGAATACACGTGCCATAACTGACGTCACAGTGCCGTCGGTCTGAAAGCAAGGCTATTCACATCCCTGACCTATGGTCAGAGAGGATTCATTGGATGCTTAATCTAATTGGGGATCTTGTGAATGGATTGTGGCTCATTCATAGTCTTCTGCAAACCAGCTGTTCAAATTTTAAGTCCTGATACCTCTCTCTCCTCCACATTTTAATTTTATTATTTACAATCCTTGGATCTACAGACTCATGTGTTTCTTTCATGTGGACTCAGTGGATGTCTCACTGTGCTGACTAAGACAAGCCTTTGAGACATGAGATGCTTTTCTTTCTGATAACGAGGCCTCACCTGATGTCTTCACCACACTTTGCTAGAGAACGCATCTCTCCAGTGGCCTCTACTTGAAGACAAGTATCTAGTAGAGTCGTATATGCCTGGGTTTTAAGAAGACTTCTGGGAATATTTTTGGCTTAAGGTTTAAAGGTGGTCTCCAGGGCAATAGTTTCAGGAGAATTTCCAATTATGTTCTGCATGCTCCCGCTTTTGTTCAGGATTAATTTAGAGTTTTTTTGGGGGGGTTGGGTTTTTTGTTTTTGTTTCTTTAAGAAAAATGTTTAATAGTGGTAAGTGAGAATCATAAAATTCTAGTATTATGCAAAGGAGGGAGTTGTTCATGGAGACACTTAACCATACAGCCCATATCCGCCTTCTCTTCCTGACTCTCCTTCCATCGTTGCTCCAGGTAAATAGAGATCAAGTCTTGTGCTGTGGATGGCCCTGTTCAGGCTGTAATACAGCAGGCACTATTCAATAAGCTAGGAGTTAGAACAGAAGTACTAACTTCTGTTTTAGCCCAGTTACCTGGGGTGGCCTATGAAACTGCAGCCCAAACTTCCAAACCAAGAAACCAAATCCCATGGTGCATTTGGTATATAAGGTACTCTTTTTAAAATTTTTTATCATTGTTGTAAATATGTCTCTCAATTTTTTCCAGTTTTTATGGGCGTAAAATTTATTGGCGGCTGAGGCCTGGTGGCATAGTGGTTGTGTGCGGGACTGCGGCCCACTGGGTTGGAGGTTCAATTCCAGCTCCCAGGAGCAAAGGCTGGACCGCCTACTCCCACCACCAGAGGGCAGTGATGCCTAAAAAAATTTTTTTTTAAATAAATTTATTGGCAATACTTATAAAAATCAACTATGGAAACTTGCCCTTAATTGATGCAATTTTTTTTGGGGGGGGCATCACTGCCCTCTGGTGGTGGGAGTAGGAGGCCCAGCCTTGCTGCTGGATTTGAACCTCCAACCCAGTGGGCTCCAGTCCTGCGCACAACCACTACGCCACCAGGGCTCAGCCCGATGCAATTTTTTTAAATAACTGTGAACCAAAAACGGAGCCTCCTCTTTATCCTTCCCTCCAATCCCTTGAAAAAAATTCAACTCACAGCCAAAGAATCAATTCTAACTCATGTCAGGTCTACCTGGTAACCACTGATAATCTTGAATCTCAAAACATTTGCCTTTTCTTGGCTTCTTCTCTCAGTGAAATATAAAGTGTATGACCTTTTATGACATATTTATTTTATTCAGCATAATGCCTTGAAGCTCTCTCCGTATTATAGCATAGCCTTTATCAAGACTGCTGCTTCTCCTAGCTAAGTACTGTTCCTTTGCATGTATGTCCCACGTTTTGTTTACCCAGTCATCTCTTCATAGGCATTAGCTTGTTTCCAACTTTTGGCTATTGTGAGTAATGCTAAAACGAACATTAGCGTGCAAGTCTCAGTCTGTTTTGGAGCATCCACCAAGGATAGAAAGCTATGTTATGTGGCATTTTTTGTTTGTTTGTTTGTGTTTTTTTAATGAACCAGCACGTTGTTTTCCACAACAGCTGCATCACTTTGAAGCCCTTCTATCCCCATATTCTCACTAGCATTTGGTATTTTCTGTTGTTGTTCTGCTTGTTTATTATGGTTGGCCTTCTTTCTTTGTTTCATCTCAGCCATCCTAATGAGAGTGAAATGGGGTCTCACTGTGCTTTGGGTGGGTGTCTGTCTCTCTGATGGATCCAGAAGGAACCCTGGTGGCATGGTGGTTAAGGGTTGGGCCGCTAACTTCAAGTGAAGACTCTGTACTCTGTTAAAGAGTCCCAGTCTCGGAAACCCACTGGGGCAGTGCCACTCTCTCCTGTAGGGCAGGGTTCCTCAAACTTTTTAAACAGAGTTAGTTCACTGTCCCTTATACTGTTGGAGGGCAGGACTATAGTTAAAAAAAACAAACAAAAAACTATGAACAAATTCACCATGGGCCCGGATGAGTCGGCTACTAAGCAGGACAGGCAGCTGTGCAAAAACACCTGGTGGGCTGGATAAATGTCCTCAGCGGGCCACCTGTGGACTGAAACTGTGAGCTGAAACTTTCCAGACAGCAGTGAGTTTATTTTTTGGTTTTGCTGGCGAATGACATTGAGCACCTTTTAATGGATTTGGTAGCCATTTAAATGTCCTTTTTCATGATTTGGTCATTTGATTCTATCTCATAGTATCTGATAGTATTTGAAGATATTCTACCAATCAGTTGTCTCTTCATTTATATAGTACATATTTTTAATAGTTTTGTTGGCATATAATTCACATATCACACATTTCAATCATTCAGTCACACCCAGATTTGTACAGCCATCAGCATAGTCAGTTTTAGAACTTTTTCTTCATTCTTTTACTCATCTTTATTAGCTCCTCATTTTTCCCAACCTTCTCTGCCACATTCCCAAGGAACCATTAGTCCAGTGACTGAAAGAAGAAAATATTAAAAGCTAGGATAAAATTTAGGTGGATGGTATCCATTTTATGACATCCATTTCATGGGATCCATTTTACGATCATACGATCAAATGTTAGTGTGCTAACTTTTCACATAACTGCATCACTAGTTATCCAATTTGTAATGTATTCTGCATGCTAGCCAGGCCATCTCCATCCCCACCCTTGGTCAGAGGGATTTACTGGGGACTTACTGTACATGTATTTCTTTTTCACTTTTTTTTGGACTAAAGCAACTTTAAAATGAGTCCCTGGGGGAGATGAGAAGAGAAGATAGTACATTTTAACCCAATTATGCTTGTCATAACTAACTAACTAACGCTTTCTGTCTGATCACAAGACTATTCACATTCCTGGCTGTGGTCAGACAGGAGTCACTGCGGGCTCCAGAAAGGTCACCTTCTCTCTAACCCTTCCTCATCCTTCCCGAGACCTACTGCGGAATCATGATGATTGGCCTCTGAAGAAGCCTTTCACGACTGTCATAGACGGTATGAGGAACAGGATCACAGCTGTAGGTGACTCCGGTTTCTCAACCTCAGGCACTATTGACAGCAGCGGGAGGGGGGAGGGGGGCTGTATTTTTTGGTTGTGGGGGTTATGCTGTGCATTACAGGTTCGTCCACAGCGTTCCTGGTCTGACTCGCTAGGTACTGTAAGCACACCGTTCCCCTCACTGCTCCAACTGAGAGATCAGAAATGTCCTATGAGGACCACAGGGTTAATGAAAATCACTAAATTATTGCTGACATACTCTAACGGGGTTCACATTCCAATGTGAATGTGGGAGAACAAGTCAGACCGAGAAGTTGTTGATTTAGTCCTGGCCATAATGCTTCTTTATTCTGAAATTTTGATAGACAAGTACTGCATTCAACCTCCAAACTTACTACCATCAAGTCCATGTGGGTTTCCAAGACTCTAACTAGTCATAGGAATAGAAAGAGGCCTGTACAAAGGAGGGAAGATACGATGAGGCTTCAAAAAGTTCATGGGGGAAATAGAATAAAAAGTAATGGAGTATTTTCTTGAACTTTGTAGTCCTTTTGTAGATCAGCCACGATCCTGATAGAAAAACACAGAAAAGGAATTTTTTGAGGGGGCAGTAGAGTGGGGTAAATGTTGGGCTGCTGGCCACAGGGCTGGTGGTTCAAATCTCTCAGCTGCTACAAAGTCAAAAGATGAAATTGTTTCTGCCTAGAAGTATGGCCTGGGAAATCCACAAGGGCAGTTCTACCGGGCATTTTATGGCTGCTTGGAGTCTGCACACAGATTCAATGGCAATGAGGATGAAGTAGAAACCCTTGGGTGGTCCAAATGTTAGCACAGTCAGCTGCTCAATGGAAAGTTGGAGGTTCAAGATCACCCAAAGATTTCTTCAAAGAAAGGCCTGATTTACTTCAAAGAAATGTGCCATTGAGCACCTCCTCAAGCACAGATCTACTCTGACGCACAGGGGTCACCAAGAGTCAGTCCACTTGATGGTAACTGGGTACTGATCCTAGAGTTCAAGAACTGACAGGTGTCGAGGGCACCCCTAAGGGTGAATAAGAGTGGGAAGTCATTGGCCAGCCCATGGTCTGAAGGGCTTACGGTGTTTCCAGAGCCAGCTCTGGAAGAGGGATCGTCCTGCAGCATTGCTGTGGCCACCCCAGGATGCAACCAATACCCAGAGCCACTCTTCTTCCATGGGCCACATCTGGGTGGAAGCTTCAGGGTGAAGGGTTGGGCGGTGGAAGTCAATGCCCCACCTCCACCCCCCTTTGGTCATGAAGGGAAGAGAACGACTTGAGGGTTCTGGGTTGGAGCGGTATGCGTGCATAGAACCATTGCCACCCCGAGTGAACAGAAATCTTTGTGCCTTTGTAGAATGAGGATTTGGGGGTACGTACTTAAGAAATTCTGAACATTACATTTATCGTTGTTTATTTTTTAAATGGAAAACCTTTGACCTCTCTGTTTCTGCAGTAGCGTCAGCTCATTGTTGGTTTGTGGTTAGTGCAGGGTTTCTTTTACATTTCTTTAGTTCCTCATAGTCCAGCTCACTGTGCTTTTTAGTGAACTAAAATAAATATTTACTGGTTCCTGAGGACACAGGCATGTTGCGTGAGTATGAGGCCCACACCTGTATAACACCTTTTGTCTTGTCACTTACCTGGGTCCCTGGGAGTCTCCCAGAAACATTATCACAGAACTGTTGAGTTTGACAGGGCTATGAGAATCTGCAGCCTCTTTTGAAAGAGGCACACAAGAGCAAACTTAAACACCTTCATCCAGAGTAGCACAGGAGGTGGTTTCTGTAATGGCCATCCAGGCCACAAGGCCACTGCCTGGAAACACTGGGACTGATCTTCGATGCAAAGGAAGAAAGGACCCCACCCCCCACCCCGCGGGCCATGAAAGCATAATGACTGGACCTTGAAAATGTGAAAACCCAAATGTTTACATGCTTCCAGATACGAAGGTGCATCAAAGAGCTCCTGGTTTGAGTCCCTTCTCTCTCCGTTCCATTTCCCCTTGAACTTTTTGATGTCCCCCCATTGTCCATCAGGTCTGGCTGCCAGTCACTGTAGACTCGCCCGACTGTAGCCTGTCAGTCTCCGGTCACACTGGGGCTCAGCCAGGAAGAATGGCTCTTTCCGAAGCAGACCCAGGTGATGTCCTGAGTGTGTAGGGTCAGTGCCTGCGAACCTGCCTTGGGAAACCAGAATGCCCTGCTCCCAACCCAGTCTTGAAATTGGGCTGCACCCTAGGTGTGAGGAGTCGCTGCTCGGGTACTGCTCGGAGTTCCACTATGCTAGCTCTTTCGACTTGAAATTGCCTTGAGTCAGGTGACTCATTTCTCTCCTGCATGTTAAGATCACTTTCCATGAAATGTAGCACATTTGGAGGTGGTGACGCAGGAAGAGGGCGGAGGCGGACAAAGCGCAGTCAGAAGAGAGTGGTTTCTATTGTGGCAGCATGCCAGGGTCGCCTGGTCTCTTGAGCAGTTGGGTATGTGCCTGCGCGGAGGGCCTTCCTGGCAGCAGCTGCACAGCAGCTCCGAAAACCCGCACCTTGTCCTGCTTTTCTTGACCTGTCTCTCCCCCAAGAACAAGGAGAGCCAAAAATCCAAAGGAAAGAGAACAGTACATGGTTTGTGATCATAGCCTGTCAGGACTGAAGGAGTACATGGGGGTTCTCTAAATCCACCCGTCTCTTCTTTTGAATGTTGGCAGGAACCAAAGCATGAGAGACCTGCACTCTGGCCTGGATCACGTAGGGAGTGGGAGTCCACGCCAAATCTAGGTTTCTGGCTTCTTGAAGCTCGGCAGGCTCACGATCTCCACCAGGACAGCTTGTCTGTGTGCATCTGAGCGTACTGTGTTTCAGGGTCAAAGGAAATTAAGGGCCAAACTCCAGCACAGCTTTGCAGGCCTGCGGTGGCAGTAGACACAAGGAAGGCCACATGTCCTTTGAATTGCTTGAAAACTGGTTTTTCGTGGAGAGCTGTTGAGTACCACTGGTCCCCTATTCTCACCCCCTTACCTTTCTAGGAAATCACCTCTGCCATTTGTCCAGAACTGAGTCAGATTTTTTTTTACTCCCTATTTTATTGGGAGCTCTTACAGATATTATAACAATCCATAGTTCAATTAGATCAAGCATGCTTGTACAATTGCGACCACCATTGTTTTCAGAACATTTTCTTTCTTCTTGCACTCTTTCATATCAGCTCCCATTTATCCCCACCCTCCCCATCCTACCCCCAGGAACTCCTGTGACTATATTAAATACTAATGGCATTATTGTTAAGATATGGTATCTGGAGTCTTAAGAGCTTATAGTTTGACAAGCAGTCATCTAGCAGGGAAGCAACAAAGTCCACATGGAAGAAGCACACAAGTCTCTGTGATCATGAGGTGTTGAGGTGCCTACTTATCTCAGAAGTTCAAAAGAAAGCAAATTGACAGGAGATAAAGTGCAGACCCCCAAACCACCTTAAGATCATGGGACAGTTCCTCACAAAAGGGCCACATGGAAGGAATGATAGGGCCAGGGGGCAATATAACACTGTGGAAATATATAAATATCCTCTAGTTGTTTAATATTTCTTCCTATTTTGGTCTTAGTTTAATCCTGATTAATTCTGTTAGACCTGCATATGTTCATTTGTATAATTAAGACCATTCAATGCGTGAAATCCAAGATAGACAAACCCTCCAAAAATAGTAATGGGAGTAGTGATTCCCTGAGGGTACGGAAAGAGGGGGAGAAGGAGGGGAGACTGATAGTAAGGATGACATTAACCCCACTTGAGGGTAATAAATAATAGAATGGTAGATGAACAGATTCCCTGGATGATCTAAGATACAGGGGTAAAAGGGGGAGATAACAAACTTTATTTTTATAAGAAGGTGTTCAATCTGCAGAGGCTCAGTTAATTCACCTTCATTTAACTTATAAGTTTGATGCAGTTTACCCTGCAAGTCTCATGAGAATTTTTAAAAACTCAACAATAATGTTACACAAATGATTTGGAAGTCTTAGCAAATAATTACAGCTGAAAATTTTGAACTACCAGATAGCATAAGCTATAAAATGACAGCCCTATAACTAATACATTATAAGCATGAGGATAGAGTTGGATGATGCAGAAGAGAAAAAGAATAAGCTCAGGTATAGGAATTAAATCTCGGCAGGGACTCACAGCTTGGCCCCTCCAGTGATGCAATGGGTTATGTGTGGGGCTGTTGACACAAAGCTGCATCACAGACAAGGTAATACACTTGGGTCAAGATATTTAGGAACTCTATGGAGCAGTTCTACTTTGTCCAATTGGGTCCTTATGAGTCAGAATCAACTTGGAAGCTGGGGGTTTGGACTCATGAGGAAACCTGGTGGTGCAGTGATTAAGCATGTGACTGCAAACTCAAAGGCCAGGGCTTTGAACCCACCAGCCAGTCTGCGGGAGGAAGATGTGGCAGTCTGCTTCCTCCTCAAGATCTCAACCTTTAAACCAGGTGTCCTCTATGCTGTCGGGTCCATCTGAGTCAGAATTGACTCACCGGCAGCAGGTTGGGTTGTTTTTAATGACCTCATTGGGGAAAGGATGAAATGTTCGCAGAATTATGTGGAAACAATTCATGTGGGAAGAACACAAGAAGAGTCTTATCTCATGCCCTGTACCCAGATATGAGGGGGATTCAAAACGTTTCTGAAAAGATTTGGTATTCTTTTCATTCCATTGCTCCATCCGCTTTTTGACGTCTCCTGGTGCAATCGGTCATTGTTAGCTATACATAATCAGTTCTGACGAGTAGCACCCCCTGGTGCAACAGAGTGAAACAGTGCCCTATCTTGTGCTGTCCTCTGCCCCCTGGCCACTCCCATGTGTGAGCCCATTATTGTAACCACTGTGTCAGTCCATCTTGTCAGCGGTTTTCTTCTTGGACACGGGCCCTCTCCTTTATTGGGCATGATGCCTTTCTCCGGGAACTGAGCTCTCAGCATGTCCAAAGTAATGAGACGGAGCCTCATCCTCCACACGTCCAAGGAGCATTTTGGCTGTACTTATTCCAAGACATGTGAGTTCTTTCTTCCTGTAATCCGTATTCTTCCCCAGCACCATAATTCAAATTAATATCTCTCTCGCTCTCGCTCTCTCTCTCTCTATTTCTCTCTCACCATCCTCCTTACTCATTGTCCAGAAAAGAAGAGCAGGGTGGTGGCTTTGTGGTCCTGTCAGCAGTTACCAGGTCACTGTGAGTCAGTATTGACTGGATGGCAGTGAGTCTGGTTTGGTAAATGCTCCCGCCAGGTGAAGCCATTGAAAACGCTGCAGCCTGGGTCATGCGCACCTTAGTCCTCAAAGTGACCTCTTTGCTTCTTAAGGAATTTTTTTGCATCTGATTTGCCCAATGCACCTTTCTACATTCCTTGATGACTGCTTTCATGGGCATGCTTGTGGAGTCAACTCAAGTGAAACCCTTGACACCGCCAGTCTTCTCTCCAGGTATCATGTTGTTATTTATTTTCCCAGTGTCGAGGGTTTTTTTTTTAACATTTTAAATTTGCAGTATCATTCATACTGAATGCTACTGTGTTTGACTTGCGTGAATAAGTATTTCAAGGCCTCTTGCTTTCTAGCAAACGAGGCTGTGCCCTCTGTAAACGCAGGCGGTTGGGGAGTCTCTCTCCTGTCCATCCTGGGTTTTCCTTCTCATGGTCTGCCTTTTTGGATTCTTTGCTGGACATACAGATTGGATAAGGATGTTGGAAGGCTACAACCCTGACACACACCTCTCCAGATTTTAAACCAGGCAGTGTCCCCCTGATTTCTGTGAACAATTGCTTCTTGGTCTGTTTATAGGTTTCCATGTGAGTCTAATCCAGTGCTCTGTGAATTCGGATTCACAGCGTTCTCCAAAATTTGTTACAATGCACACAGTGGAATACCTTTGCATAGTCAGTAAGACGTAGGTAAACATCCTTCTGGTATTCTCTACTCTCAGCCAGGATCCACTTGAGCTCAGCAATAATAGCCTTCATTTCACAACAACCCCCCCCCCAAAAAAAAAAAAACACAGTTGAGACTGATTTTAAAACTAAAAAGTTTTAAAAATTCTAATCTGAAAATAAATAAAATATCTGTAAGTTTTCTGGAAACACTTTTGTAATAATCATACAAATAATACCAAAAATAGTCAAAAAACCTAAAACTTCTTGGTGTTTGATAGCTAAGATTGTTACGTAAAATATAGAATATAGTTCTTCCCCAGAGCTGCTTTGGACCCTCCTTGGCCTGGGCACGCAGGGGCAGCATGCAGGGAGAGTTGCAGGATGGCCAGATGCTCACAGGCTGACGGTCGCGTCCCCTATGGCCTGGGCATGCCTCCTCCCTTCTAATCAAAAGAGTTGAAAACTCAAAGGGAAATAGCAAGGAAGGGACCTGGGGAGGCTCCACGTGCCAAGGGCATGAGCTAGGCTAACTCGGGAGGGTGCTTTCCATAAACACGCTAGTCAGGCCCCTTCTGTGATAGGATTTCTAGAAGTGATTTCTTTCTCCAGCTCAGAAGCAAACAGAAACACGCTAAATCCATTCCCATCAAGCCGGTTCCAACTTTGAATAGCCCTTATTCGGAACCACCCTTTGGGGTTTCCGAGATGTACGTCTTTTGGGGTGTGGACAGCATCTTGTTCCTTGGAGTTTTGACCCACCGATGCTGTCCTTACCCCACAGCATCGTCATGGCTTCTTCGCCTGCCTGCAGCTTTGTTGTCTTTTCCTTTGCTTTCTTTTCCCCAGATCCTGTGGGAGAACGTTGAAGGCCTAAAGTAATATTTGATGAACATTTTTTTCTGTTTGGGCATCACTGCCCTCTGGTGGTGGGAGTAGGAGGCCCAGCCTTGGCTCCTGTGGAGCCACTGCTGGAATTGAACCTCCAGCCCAGGCAGCCGCAGTCCCGCGCGGCCAAAGTAATATTTTACAGAAAAATTTCCTTGTATATTTTTTTTCATTAAGAAAAACAAGCAGCTACTTAGAAAAGAAGAAGAAGAAGAAG
>PVJH01026595.1:0-29846 GCA_004026705.1 Nesogale talazaci
TCTCTCTCTCTCTCTCTCTCTCTCTCTCTCTCTTTCTCTTCCTTTCTCTTTCAACTAAGCTCCTGTGAAACATCTCTGATGAGAAGCCACATAAAAAGCCCACTAGTTGAAATATCAAATTCGAAAGAATTCCTCTTTTCTTCAATCTGTTAACAGCCCCCTAGGCAACAGTCTCTTGGAGTGCAAATGTCCCAAGTACTCCACAACACTGGTAGTGGCTGATCTTATCAGAGCCGTTTTTGCACACATTTCTTAAACCCAACTATGGATCAAATTTTAATGATTCCAGGCAAGTGGGCTTACAAAGTTCCTATTTTCTTTCTTCCCAGTAATTGTTTCTATAAATCCTTATATCAATAACAGTAAACAGAAAAAAATCAGTATAAACAAAGTAAAAGCAGATTCTCAACTGAATTCTCAAAACAGTGAAGTTCAACTCTAATTTAGCTTATCTTATTCCACATCTAAAGTACTCTATTGATTAAAAAATATGGGACAAGACCTCTACTAAATCAAGCCAGAGGCAGACTTTGTGTTCACTCATTTTGACCTGTCAGCTCTTTTCTCTAAGAAGCTGTGAGAAGTGAATGGGTGATATCTACCTCTGAATTCTAAATAAACATTAACAACATTCATTTTTGCCATTACACACAGGAATAAACAAAGATTATAGCCAAACAAAATCATCAAAATTTTAATTTCCCATATTCTTTCCATAAAATGACATGGTAAACTGCATAGCTACAGCTGACCTCTGGCTAGCAAAAAAAAACAAAAAAAAAACAAAAAAAAACACTACCATGAGGCAGAAGTAAACAAGCATCCACATTCCATGTCGATAATTTATTTTTCTAGTACCCCACTCATTCCCCAATTACCATAATTTGTTAGTCTGGGTAGACTAGGGAAACAAATCCCGAAGCACTCTAATAGGTGTATAGAAAAGAAAAGAGCTTTATATACAAAAGAAATTGAATATTGAGAAAACACCCCAAACCAGTCAGACCAAGTCCATAAGTCTTATATTAACCCACATATCCAATACCAATCTGTAAAATCCTCTATAAGTTCTCTTCAGCCTCATGAAACACATGTGATGATGCTGAAGGCAGGAAAATCACAGGCTAGTGGGTGGGAAGTCTTGTGGATCCAGTGGCATTGCAAGTATCTCAGTGTTGGCAGGGGTCTCCGTGTGGCTTCTCCAGCTTCCAGGGCTACATCAGGGTAGATTCATGTGGCTTCTCCTCAGAAATATCTTGAAGGAATTGAGCTGTGAGAGACAGAGAGAGTGAGAGAAAGTCTCTCACTTCCAAGGAGGAACACTGGAGTTCCCAGAATCATCTGGAGAATGCTATGCCCACACAGATAGCTCATTGACCATCACTTGTTTGATAGGCTAGACTACACCCTTTCACTCACAATCCTTTCAAATTGACAAAGGATTATATAACTACCGCAGAAAGTTAGTCAATTAAATTTGGTGACTTCCTTAATATTGAGTAGATCCTGATATAAATTTTAAGCACAAGAACTCTTAGAAATGTATTAATAGAAAATACTTTTCTTTCACAGAGTTGATCATTTCCTTGCTACGGTAATGCTCAATGTTAATATGTATAACAGGGCTGAGCCCTGGTGGACTAGTGGTTGTGTGCAAGACTCCATCCACTGGCATGGAAGTTCAATTCCAGCTCCACAGGAGCAAAGGCTGGGCCTCCTACTCCCACCACCAGAGGGCAGTGATGCCTAAATAAAAAAATATGTATAACAATTTGACATGTCTTTTTGAGTCAAAATCAACTAAATGGCTGTGGTTTGAAGCTATTCAAGGAGTCCTATGATCTGATCAGTGATTAACCCCTCACTGGTATGGTGTTGTGCAGATTTTAAGTTTTCCGATTTAAAAGAATTGTGAGGATGGAGGGCATACAATTATACAGCACAGTTTCTCTTGTGAAGGCTGCTGCTGTGGGTCAGGACTGACTGGATGGCACAGGATCACACAACTAATAAAGCCCTTTGTAGTACTGTCCGGTTTCCAACATGCAATATAAAAATTTTAAAACATGCAATATTAAAACGGCATCAAACTGCTCTGACTTAATTGACATAGAAGTTGAAACAATGATCTAAAACATAAGCGCTATTTTGAGGCTGGCAGGACCCCATGGTGGCTGGTAAAGTTCTACTTATTGTCTCTGGTGGAACCAACTCAGTGGCCCCTAACAGGACAAACAACAGCAATCCCATGATTGTTTAAGCTTCTGTGTTTACATGGACTTACATTTTCTCTCTCCCCCTGGGTCGCATCACCACTCATAACTGCAAGTCAATAAGGAAACCTATGAAAATACCAAAACTAAACAAACTTTCTAGTGTCCTGTCCGATTTCTCACATTATAGTTCACCCAAGGAAATATGCTAAAAACATGGCATGACAGCTGGCTCCTCTCTACCTCTATGAAATGGACTCATCATATTTTGTGGATGTATTTGGTTCAAACCTCTCTAAACTCACCAGTGACTACAAATTTTAGAGACAGTTCTCATCTTGGCACAGACAACACATTTTGACCTGACTTGGTCAATCAGTGCAACAGCATACTTGCCATTTTCCCATATTACATTTATTATCTAGCAGTAATGATAAATTTCCAGTTCCCCAGACATGCCACACTATGCCACCTAACTATGCCTAGAATGTTTGTCTCCTCTTCTGTCTTGAAAATATATATTTATTTTTCAAAAGTTCATAAATTTTTAAAATATTTTCTCCGATGCTTTCTCTAATTTACTGGATAACCTAAATATCGCATTACATATATATAGTAAGCCTCTAAGTTTCCTCAAAAATATTGTTACTTCTAAATCAATGCTATAGAAATGTATGAAATGTTAATATTGCATAGAAACAAACATATCTCCATATGTGATACAAATTTTGTAAGAATTATCTTTCAGGAACAGTAATTGAACCTAATTTCAATAATGTGTTGAACCTGAGCTCGGATGACACCATTTGAAACCACCAGCATCTCTGGGGATGAAAGCCTGGGATTGCTACTTCCATACGGATTTACTGTCTCTGAAACCCACGGGAGCTCGCTCTGAGTCTGCACTAACAAATGGCCATGAATTTTAGAGTCTTTAAAAATTATAGGATCCTGAATGGCACAATGTGTTAAACTGTGTCTGATAGACACATTTAGTGGTTCTAACCCACCAGACACTACAAGAAAAAGATGAGGTTGTCTGTTTCTGTACAGATTAATTTTCATGGAAATGGATAAGGGAAGTTCTACTTGGCCTTAAGAGAGGGAATCAATGGGATAGTATTAGGTGGGATAGTAAATAAAAAATACACATGTGATAGGTGATTTATTTTCAGACTGTGTTTATATTCCGCTGTATTACACACATAGTGAACCTCAATCTACACAAACTGAATTTCATTTCTCAATAGCAGTGCAGGGCTGTGACTTTCATATGTGCAGCAGGGCTCTAGGGCAGACATCAGCAAAGCTTGGTTTACAGGCAAAATCCAAACCAATTTTTCATTTTTGTACATTCTAAGAGAGTATTTTTTACAATTTCTAGTGGTGGTGAGCTCAGAATGATATTTATATGAAATTCAAACTTGAATATCTAAAAATAATGGCTTATTGGAATATCGCCAAACTCATTCATATAAAATGTAATCTCTTTACATGGAAATAAAATGATCAGCCAGAGAAGGAAGATGCCTTTCTGTATGAAAGTATTACATAGAAAGCTTTACAAACTTTTAGAATGGGAAACACACATGTTTTAGTAATAGTATTGCTAGAGAGTGATGATCTATACCCATAAAAATATTTCCAAAGCCACACAACTTTTAAATGACGAAGTCATGCTCCTAACATTATTATATTTAATATTATTAAATTATTTAAATCTTATTGTTCCATTTATTGCCCTTGTCGTAATGTTAACATTGCTGAAAATGATCCTTTGGGCAGTTACGTTTAATTTATGTTTTATGACCCCTCTGAGTGAAGAAAGGAGAGGTGTGGTAATTTTCTGGATATGCAGAATCATTTACTATTGTAAACTGGAGATAAATACTTGCACAGCCAAATGGGAATAAGACAGAAAGGAGTCACTTGTTCTATCCTGTTCAGATGCCAAGAACATCAGATTCTTTCAAAATCAGTGGCCTTAGAGAGATCATGAACTGCTTAGATAGGACAATCCTTACTTTTCTATATCTTTCATATACTGTCTTTGAAACCAGCTAGAGCTTCGTACTTGGAATGAAGACAAAGGGTATGGCTGGACGTAAAATATAACCGAGGATTTGTGATGCTCAAGTGATTCCGTCTCATCTCTCCACTACTTGCCTTTCTGAACCATGCTGGACTTCTCACTGATATATTGCAGCCCACAGTGCTCTAATTCATTTTGCAGAGTTATCCTACTGACCTCAACCATTGCTCTCCAAACTAGAAATTTACACTTTTATTGTATTTGAAATCACTTATCATTAAGTTAAAAATACCTGATTTTATCAAGCAAGGAGATGCAAAATTGGCTGGATCTTCTTTTGGGGAAAATGTAGCAATTAAGACTACCTGTCCTGTCTTTCTCTTTCTTCATTTAAGCCAATTCTGAAATTCTACACATTTTTGGTTGACTAATAAAAATGAGAATCAAGTCCTTATCTTCTATATTCAACATTAAGAATACATTTATTCATGCTTATACAAAGATTGATCCTTTAAAAATATGTTCCTTTTAGTATCTGAGTACTCTGCATATGCTGATATTGTATTACTTATAAGTATTTATGTCTACATAATTTGGGTTATACATATATGTGTACATATATTAATTTTGCCTATATCCACACATCTTCATCATCAATAAAGATGATTTTACTTTTATCATTTTATCAATAAAATAAAAGCTTATTTATATAGAAAAATAACTTGGAAAATAATTAGTTTTTGAATATTTCAAGGTAGAAAATGCTGATCACTATAGGTTAATTTTCAGTAACTTATAACACTGATCTCATTTTCAGTTTATGTAAATTGTTCATCCAAAAGATATATCCATTCTTATGATATTTATTACCATGAAATGGTCTCTAACCACATTAAAATCATTGCACTTCTTTGATATTTTTGAAATAAATATAGATGAAAGAAGCTAACCATAACTGAGAAGAAAACAAAGAGTTAAAAAATAAGAACAAAGGGGTTAAAAACATCAGTAAGGTAAATGTTACCTAAATATAATATTATAGTGTTACTTAATATTATTTTTAATGAGTGCCACAGTTTTGTATGCATTGTCTGTTTAAAGAAAAAGTTTTGTAGCTCATTCTAAATTGTACATCTAACTAATCAGCAAATTGCTATTTCATTTCATTTTTCAACTGTTAATTCTAGTTCAATGCTGCATAGTTACTTGGTTTCTTCAGACTTTACTTCCAATTAAGTGATAACTTATTTTGCATCAAGCTACTACCACTAATCACTGAGAAGCAAAGCTATGTCCACATTTTGAAGGAAGATGTGTGTCCCAAAGCTCAGGTAATGAATTTTAACTCCCTTGGGAGAAAAATCCTTTCCTGTATTGTTGTCTGGCAATATTCCACATGTTGTTTTTTCTTTTCATTTTTTTTATTTTAAGAAAGTAACTCCATATGTGTATCCAAAATCAGCTAGTGATGTTTTAAATCAACAGGAGAGAGAAGCTGCACTTTCCAGTATTTCTTCCTGAACATAACTTTGAAGTGCAGCATTTGGGGATTATGAAGGTTTGAGTTACCTGCTGAATGAGAGCATGCACAATTATGTAAAAATTCCCTTTTACTTTAAACTTATGAAATATCACCTGTGGTTAAAAGGAGCTATGCAATTCAAAGCATTTTTTCAACCTAAATAGAAAGAGTTAATTTGAAATTATGATTGTATTTTCCAAGTTTTCTATGCCTTTAAGATCAAAATCAAGCCTGCGGTTCACTTACTTTGAAGACAGAAGATGATGTGGACAAGTGCATGCTATTAAATTTAAGAAAGTATGGCTAAATTTAGGAGTTAGGGCTTGTGAGCAAAGCTGAATCAAGGATAGCAGTGCACTGTACAATTAATGATGGTTTCACAGCAGGTATTTTAAGTGATTGCATTAAAAAATAAATTTGCCTTAATATTATTTTAATCTATTCTGAATTCTCTCTTATACACATGTGCATACACACACACACACACACACACACATGCACTTCCCCTACCCACTCCTATTGGCAATGCTTTACCTAGGAGAAGTGCTGGTATTGTTAAATTTGAGTACTTAAATGTAAAGAAAATATCTTCAATAAAATTATTATCCAGAAAACTATAAAATGTCAATAGCAGTTTTGTTTGTATTATGGGAGAAACCCTTTTCCTAATACATCACAGATTTACCTGATGCAGTTGAGCATTGTCAAATATCATCTGTAAAAACTGAATGATTTTATAGTTCAATATTTGCTCAGTGAAATGATAGTATATTGAAGATAGCAATATGCTCAGATTAGCATGAACTTAGCAATGTTCAAAACCAGGCAAATTATCCAACAGGTATATGAAAATAAGATAAAGTTATGTTTATTTTATGATTTAAGGAAATGACACCATAAATTCATTTCTAAGGAAGGATATATTCATAAATGCATTTTTAAATTACAGAAATGGACCTGTTGTGTTTGAAGAATTATAAGGATCTCAATGTTGGCTAAAACCATATGAGCCAAGGTCAGAGAAGTTGTGCTGTAGGAAGCTTGAAAGTTAATAGAAGCAAAATCAAGGTCTATAGCCTCTGGATTCAAATTGTAGAGCATTGATGAGAATTTTCACATGGTGAAAAGTAGCTTTCAGAAGACCACTATAATTTTGAGAATGCATTGTGATTTAGCAAATGTACAGATTTGCAAAAATATAAACAATTTATGGTATTGTGAAAGATGGAGGGTTTCACTAGTGATGATAGAAGAGTATAAGTTACTTAATGTTAGTTGAACAGTGTCTTGAAGTATAGTTAATAGGACTAGATGGTCTGTTTTATACAGAGCATAAGAGAAAGAGTCAAGAATGGGGTCAGAAAACAAGATTGGAATAAAGATATTCCTGCTTTGGGGACACCCAGTGAACAGTGGTCTGGGACAACCATATATATTTTCTATTTTAATGCTTGCCTTGTTTTCTTATGATGTGAATTAGTCTGCTGAGCATATTTCTGTTTTGTGAATGTTTGTTATTGAAATGTTTGTCCTATTACCAACCCAAATTATTTGGGAAATAGTGTCACTTAAGAATTGAAACTATAAAAAGTGAACAAGTAATGTTTTGTGGTCTGAAGGCAGCCTACACTTGTATGATTTCATTATCTCAAAATTTTAATTTCCTTATGTGTTAATTAGATGAATTTAAATATCTCTATCACAAAATTATAGCGATGTCTCTAAAGTATACCAGAGACATACATATGAGTTTTGCACTACAACTTAATTCTAGCCCCAATCTAAGAGCAATTAGTTCTTGTGACGTGGCCCTCTGGACCAGACTATTTGAAGATTTGGGTGCAAAAACAATGGTATGCTGACAAATCAGGATGGTGTCCAGCTATCAGACAGAATCAGTGTCTGGAGTCTCAGTGTTTGACTTCAAACAAGCAGCCATCCAAGTGAGACATCAACGAAATCCACATGGAAAAAGCACACTGATGTATGTCAATGAAGGATTATAAATAATAAAATCCAAATCTGAAGGAGGGAATAATTTTCAGAGCTTAAATTCTTAACACACAATTTACAGAAAGCTTTGGATGACAGGGTTCAACCAAAATCCCATTTGCAGGGTCTCCACATGGATATGCCGTCCATGAATCTCCTCTGAACATAGTCCAGGGAAGTGAATAGAATCACTTTCCGACGGAGAGTATTGCACATTGATGATGAAAGATGTAATTAAGGGGCTGAAACCCGGTGGTGTAGTAGTTGTGCGCGGGACTGCGGCCCACTGGGATGGAGGTTCAATTCCAGCTCCACAGAGGCAAAGGCTGGGCCTCCTACTCCCACCACCAGGGCAGTGATGCCCTAAAACCAAAAAAAAAATGTAATTAAGTCAAAATATAGTACATTAACATTTGACACCCATTTTGATCATTTTTTTTCATTTTTAATATTTTCTGCTTTCTGTTCAATTGAGATTGTTTTATTTTGTCATCATTGTTGAAATGTTTGTCTTTCCTTTGTGTTTTTTTTAAAATGATTCCAGGATAGTGAGGTCTATCTCCAGGATAGTGAGGTCTGTCGAGACAATAAAAGGATTTATAATTGTCTTGGGTCATGGCACAGCAGGATGGGGAAAATATGGGAGCTAACAATGTATAAGAAGAAAATATGGTTGGAAAAAAAGAAGAAAATGTTTTGAAACTGATTGTGCTAAGATTTTAAAAACTCTTCTTAATATGATTAAATGATTAAATTTTATGATATTGAGTATATGCTAATAAAGTTATATTTAAAGTAATATGTTTGGGGAGAAAAGCTTGAAACCTGATTTGAATAAGTATTTTACAGCTATTCTATTAGAGGCAACAAATGAGAGATTTCATACGGTCATAGGAATTTTTATGAAATATAATATTAATATCACCCTTTAAAACTGAGATAAATGATAATGCAAAGTCTTACTCTGGAGAACAATGTGCTATTCTGCACTGGGATCTGTCTCAGAAAGAGCACAATTAGAATGGCTCCGTAGAGAAAATACCGGCGAGATTTCATCCCCCAGACCTAGGACACACCATCTTCGAGAGACCAATCCCTAGAAGAACATCATGCTTGATAAAGGAGAGAGTCAGTAGAAACCAGGAAGACTTCTAATGAGATAGACTTGATACAAGAGAGTCAACTATGGGCTCAATCTTAGCATGTTGCAGGACTAGACAATATTCAGTTCTGTTCTAATTAGGGTCACTATTATTTTGCACTGATCCACATTACTTAAAATTTCCACGTATGTGTTTCCCAAAAGAATATATCATAAATAAACTTTATGATATGTTCCCCAAAGTAGGTGCCTTGCTGCACTCTGAGGTAGGTATTGCATTTCTAACAGCAAGGGCAGCTGTTTAAGCCAATCAGAGGGAGAGAGATGGGACTACTCCCATAAATATTTACATAATTAGAAGCCCTATATATATGTACACTTACCCACTCGCAATTATCTAGTAAACCCTAATACATTGTGACTCAAGATAATCTCATCTTTCTTCCAGGGACTGGCAATTGGGTTTGAACAGAGGCTTTTGCCCTTAGCAGTTCAACACTTATCTGGTATTAATCCCAAGCATGTGCACACGTATACACACACTTAGAGACACAACTACACACACTAAAACATCGACAAGTTCATGGAAAAGTAAAGTTAAAAGGTAATAGACACTTTCATAGAATGTGTTGAAACATCATTCTGCATCAACACAACTCTGCCTCAATCCTTATGCATCAACACAAATCTGCCTAATAATCAACAAAGTAGAGGACATTTTATACAGATTTGAAACCATATTATGACAATGCAAAATAAATAATATATATAATTAGAAACTGTGAACACTTGATTAGTGACTACCACACTATTACTCATGGAGAAAAGAATATTGTAGATTGCTCTGACTCTCAGAACACAGTGTGTTCTGCAAATGACCACCAAAAAACATGGGTATGGGGTTACAAGAACATTTTAGTGAGTAGGCCAATTCACACATAAAGTCTTTGAGTAATGAGAACAGTGATCTCCCACCCCTCAAGTTACACACACGAACCCACAAGTAACATTCATGTACATATCATGGACACAAATGATTAACTTATGTATATGATTCTGGCACCACTCACCATTTACATATACTATCTACATCTTATGATATTTCCAGATGTCAATTTTGGCTGCATTTGCCCTTATTTAATGGCCCCCAGATTTAACTTTTGATTGTAGTGTTACAATGAAGTTATATTCAAAAAGTCATTGAGTTTGGTAGTATGATAACAATCAGAAAATAATTGACCAGTTCATAATTGAGAGTTATGGAGTTCTGATAGTCAGTCTGTGCTCAGGTAAGTCACAGAGAGTCAGGTGGAGGACCAGGCTGTGAGGACCACTCACCACTGATATGAGCACAAGCTCCTCCCACAATGGTCATGATCTGGTACCCTGACATGATCACAGCCAGGTGGCTGAATGGTGTCAATGTGGGTGAGCAATTGCCCAGTTCTGTCAAGCCCCGGAGTGGTTATTCATCTCATCTTTTTTAGGTAAGGGATGGACTCATGACCTCTCTGAATCTGTAGTCCCCATGCTCGTTCGGTGGTGTCCATAGTAGTTGAATATTCAAAATACTTGAGTTTGCAGGACCGAGAAGATTGATAGTGACTGAGACAGGCCTTCCCAGTCTGCCTGAGTGCTTCTCTTTTCAGAGGTTGAGAATTGTAAGCCTCCAGAGTTGGGGCTAACCACCCTGATGAGAACTGTTTCCAGAGCAGAAACAGTTATTACTTTTGACATTGGAAAAGTAATTCGCAGAGCAGGGAAAGAAATCAGCTAAGAGAAGAGTTTCTTTAGAAATTTAGGCTGATGAAGGTTTTCTGCTGGGAACCAAAACTCAGCATCAATAGCAACAAGATGAAAACTTAATATTAAGTCCATTGTTCAGAAAAATAAATGAAAGTCATATGTATACATAAACATATAGTATCGCACACACAGCATTGTGCAATATGCAAAAACAAAATACACATGTGATTTGTGTTAAAATACAGCCTGTGTTTATTTTGTATGTGCATATTGTAAAATATAAGGATATTCATAGCCTCAAAATTAATTACCATTATTGCTGTTGGGGCATATGACTGGCGAGATGAACATAAAGAATCATGGTATCATTGGCATTGATCTATATCAAAAATATAAAATGATTTAAAGTAACTATTATAAAATTCTATTTTTAATGGTATGTGTTTGTTCTCTTTTATGCTTTACTACATGATATGGTAACTTTATAAAAAGATACTTTAATGGTGTGTGTGCATGTGAAAATTGAATAGCACCTTCTTCAGAAATAGAAACTGAGTTAGCATGCTGCATACTGCTGGAACACAAAGTCAACTACAAAATACTGAGCACTTAGCAAGAGCTTCTAGTAATCCATATGATTAACATCTTGCAATGAAAATGGTAGTATTGTGTTTCATTTTGTTCTCCTTCTGGCTCTCAGGGTCAAATTTAAATTCATAGTGATATCGACCCCTAAAGAAAAGGAAGGGAATAGGCAACATCTTCTAAGGAAAATACTCACTTCCTGCTCTCAGTCTGTAAACAACAGATATCATGAAGATGAAAGTCTCAAAGAACAGATGTCATGGTTTCCTTTTCAATATTAAACAATAATACTTCTGAAATTCTACACTCTATATTTTTCAGTTGTAGTTAAAATGGTAGCATTTAGCTACTTCTGGATATTTGATGATACATGGCATTTTTATGTAGAATCATTTTTTAATAAAACATTGAATTCCTCTTGCATTCTATTTATTTAGCTTTAAAGAAAAGCTCTAACCTATATTGAATGAGATATGGAATAAAAATACAGTCAAATAAAATCAAATTTTATCCTCTTTTAAATGAGGTATATGTTCACAATTATATGAAATATTAATTTTGTTATTAGGTATATTAGTGTTTTCATTACTTAATAAATTAAGGAATAAACTGAAATGCAGTGTCATTAAATTGAGTGATTTTGGAGGAATAATTAGTAGTATTAAAATTTTTTTTCACCATTGAGTATCCTTAACAGATTTTTCTTTTAATCATCAGGTAGCAAAAATTTGAAGCTTTCCAAGAACATTTATGAAAGTCAAATGTAAAATTTTATGAGATCTACTTGTGTTTGAATTCTTGATATTTTGATTTTATATGATGAGAACTATATTTTATCATTTTAATTTTTCATAGATATATCACATGTACATACCCTTCTTTGCCAGGGTCTTAGAAAGTAGTGGTACTTTGTTGCAATGACTTTTAGTAGCTATAAAGCAATGTACTTTACAAGTACATGAATTCTGGCATCAGATTGGTATGATACTTTGTGTGTCTCCTTGACTCACCAGGATTCTCAGTGATTTAGGAGTCGAGGCCTGATTTATTTTGAATAGTCCATGAGTGAGAGGAAGATTAAGTGGGGTACAACATCCTTACTGAGGTCATATCCAGGAAGCAAACATTTGAAAGGAAATTTCTTTGAAATGTGACCTGCTTTCAATATAAGTGGACACTGGGAGAACCTGCTTGCCTTTTGCACAGTCTGAAACCTGAATCTACAAATTTTAGAATTCAGTTAGTTGTCTGCCCTACTGCTTGCCAAATCTGGTAGTCATCAGTAGCTTGCCACCTGACATGCCAAATACAGATTTATGTGCCTCAGAAACCACCAGCCAGTTTTCCTGCTTCCAGTCTTGAGCTTATCAGTCCCTGAAACTACTCAGATATGAAGACACTTCCATCCAATTATCTGACCCAACGACTTGGAACATGACCATACTTGGACTAGCTCATTAGTGCAACAATCAGGAACAATTTCTTGATATAAATCTCCCTCCCCCTCCAAAAAAAATTCTCTCTCTCTCTCTCTCTCTCTCTCTCTCTCTCTCTCTCTCTCTCTCCTCTCTCTCTCCCTCCTTTGTTCCTTTGTTTTGGAGTTCTTTTGGTATAGTGGCTACATATTGGACTGAGAAATGCAAAGTCAGCATTTGAGACCTTCTACTCCATAAAGAATCACAGTCTTGGAAATGCACTGGGGCAGTTCTGCCCAGTCCTAAAATGTCAAGTTGAGTCAGCGTGAATTTGATGACTGTGACTATTTTTCAGTTTTATTTTGAAAGTCAATCACCAGATCTTTCTTGAAGCATTAAATCAGTAACCTAGCATTATGTTCCAACTAGGGACTCATTTTATTTTTGTTTCTAAATTCATTTTTAAAGTTTCTAGGAACTCTCATGACTTAGTGGATTACCCTTGGGAATTAAGTGCAAGGTCAGCAGTTCAAACCCACCAATATCTCTGAGGTAGAAATTTGAAAACTCTCTGCTTCCAAAATGACTGATAGGCTTAGAAACCTGAAAGAATAATTTTATTCTATCCTATAGGATCACAGTGATTTGGAATTGACTCAACACCAGTGAGGTTGGTTTAGGTTTGAATTGGATTAATTGTTCTGTTCATTTGCAACAGGGTAAGACCACTTTCCATGGCACCTGATAAGCATTCAAATCTTACCTCTGGAAAGTATAATTATCATTTTGTATTTTGTTAAATAACTAGATTTCTATATGGTCTTTGCTTTCACAGAATCCATTCTTCATTCCTTTCCCTTTATGTTATTATTTTCATTAAATTAACATTTAGATAATCATGTCTTATTAGACCCCTTCCCTAATTAAAGCAAGTAAAAAATACTTAAAGAGCAAAAAGACACTATGTCCCTCAAAGTCCTACATACCACGATTCCTGCTTTGTGAATAATCTCATCAGCAACCAGTAATTCTTTCCTAATCCAATTTGCCTTGTTTAAAGTTTCTCAAAATTACCACTTTTACAATTCCAGGCAGTTGCATATACATACAATTCTTTCCCACAGTTAGTTCCTACTCATGCTTTATATCTATGTTCAAATTCAATTTTCCATATTCTGTAAATGATCTATGAAGTCCAGTTAGGTTCTGATACAAAGATCCATTACAGTTTCATTTGTAGGATAGCATATTGGTATATTTGAAAAATTACATAATCATTAAGGGTGCATAGATTTCCATGGAATTTACGTGATGATTCACAGAGAACCTCACCACCTTATCCATTTCTCCTTGACTATTGAGGTTCTCTGATCCAGACTGAAGAACATAAGAAAAGGATTAACAAGAAAGACAGGCCCCTTTGAAAAGGATAAAGAATATACCCAAGAATGTGGATGAGAATAGAGTTGTAGGCAATTTGAAGAACATACACTTCAGGGAAATGGAAGAATTTGAATATATATGAGCTCAGAAAACTCAAGGGTTTTGTTTGGTTCGTTTTTAAAGGATAAATCCAGTTGCCTCCTTAGTGCAATGTGTCAGTCGCATAAAGGATAAATCAATAACTATCTCACCCTCAGCACACTGGGGAACAGAAAATCACCTCCCATGATCTTAGTCACTTGACTACTAAGCAATTCCAGAAATCCCTTTCTTCATGAAAAGGTTTTAAGAAGCTGTATACATCTACAAAGATAGAAGCTGAAAATGAAACTGAGTCTTCACAAATATCAAATATGAATATATTATGCTGGTCATCTCTTTATCACAACCACAACCTTATAAGAGTTATTTACCCTGAACTTTGAAATGGAAAATAAGCAATCTCTAGAGCTTGAGAAAATTCCATGATTATGTGTTTAGTAATACAATTAATGATCATAATAGAATTAAATTCCACTATAGGAAGCTAGTGCAGTTATTGTATAGAACAAAATGCTTATTGAGCTGGTATGCTGCTGTCTGCAATTACAGAATTCTCTCTTTGACTGTAAGCTGTATGCAGCCTTGAATATGTCACTCATTCCTATATCTTCAGGACTTGTACTAGAACAATTCATTGGGCATATGACTTCTGCTTATATGATGAATGAAATATAAATATATGGACTACTGGTTATACTTATATTGAAGAAAAACAGCATTAAGTGAAAACTGGGATATTAAAAAAACAATTTTGGACTTATTGGGAAGAGTTTAGCCACCTGGGGTGAGACCAGTAATCATTCAGAGTCAAATTCTCCTTTTTGAAAAATAGAAATAAGCTTTATATGAGATATTGTGAAGATCAAGATGAAATAATGTATGTGTACTATGTATAAAGGTGCATTAATTAGGATTTTTACTTTTTCTTTTAAAGAATACTTTCTTTTTTCTTTTAAATATTTCCCTTTAATTTGGGAATAATTATTGAAAGTATTTTTCTTGATAGTTTTAAACTAAAACAATGATGTAGGTATTAAGTTTGTGTAGTGCAATGCATATAACCATTTGTCTTGAAATAAAATTTCTAATCGGAAATATTTTGAAGGACATTTAAGTGTTCTTATGCATATGTGGAAGAGTTCAGAACTTAATTATTTCTGAAATTAAAATAGCTTTTAAGTTAATCTGAAACTATTTAGGGAAGTATCTCATCCATTTACATTTTACGTTAATAAAATATTCTTTTGGTACTCAAAGAAGGTTAAATAAAATATGTCTAGCAATAAGTGAATATGATATAACCCTTATCAAAAATTTAAATATAGTACTACATGGTGTTAAAATATAAAAGAATCCTATCTACTGAATTTTTAAAGTAAGTATGACTCATTTTATTTTGGAGATAAACATAGTAAAAATGAATGCTAATTCCCACTATAAATATAGTCATAGCAAATTTTGTTTATTTTATTCCTAATTTTTGTTACAATCCTAAATTGCAAATAACATTAAATGCCCATCAACATGAGATAGAACACATAATTGCATTGTATTCATAAAAAGGGATATAAGAAAACATGAGAGGGGAAATACTGATAAATTCAATAACAAGAACTATTCACAAACTATATTATACATTGAAAAAAGTCAGGCACAAAAGAGTGCATATTGTATGATTATATTTAAATGCACATGAAAACAGCAAACAATCTGTTCTAAAATCAAAGTCAGTGTAATCTTTTGCTGAGTAGGTAGGTAAACAGCTGGAAATAGGAATGTGTGATAACCCTGAAAACACTTTGTATTTTGCATTGAGGTATTAAGTATAAGTAAAGCAATCCTGTTGGTGCTGTTGGATCAGCATTGGGCTTTTGATCTCAAGGTTCCCAAGCACCAGCAGATTTGAAGGAGAAAGATGAGGCTGTGTATCCTGGAAAGAGTTACAATCTTGAAAACTCTCCTTCTTTTTTAAAAATTATTTTATTGAGGGCTCATACAACTCATCATAATCCATACATCCATCCATTGTGTCGAGCACATTTGTACATTTGTTGCCTCATCATTCTCAAAACATTTGTTTTCTACTTGAGCCCTTGGTATCAGCTCCTCATTCCCCACCCCCACCATCCCTACCCCACTCTCTCATGAATCCTTGATACTTTATAAATTATTATTATTATTTTGTCATATCATATACTGTCTGATATCTCCCTTCATCTACTTTTCTGTTGTCCATCCCTCAGGGACGGGGTTATCGGTTGTTATCGGTTCTCACTTTCTATCCCACCTTCCCTCCACTCTCCTGGTATCACCATTCTCATCACTGGTCCTGAAGGGATCATCTCTTCTGCATTCTCTGAGTTTCCAGTTCCTATCTGTACCAGTGCACATCCTTTAGTCTAGCCTGATTTTTTAAGGTAGAATTGGGATCATGATAGTGGGATTGTGGGGAGGGAGGAAACATTGAAGAACTAGAGGAAAGTTGTAGGTTTCATCATTTGCTACACTGCACTCTGTCTCATCTCCTTCCCGTGACCTTTCTGTAGGGGGATGACCCTTTACCTTCAGATGGGCTTTGGGTCCCCCTCATATACAATGATATGACTTTTAGTTCCTTGAAGCCTGATACCTGCTCCCTTCAACACCTCGTGATCACAAAGGTGGGTGTGTTTCTTCCATGTGGGCTTCTGTGCTTTTGAGCTAGTTCACTGCTTGTTTAACTTCAAGTCTTTAGGACCCTAGATGCTATATCTTTTGATAGTCGGGCACCATCAGCTTTCTTCATCACTTTTGCTGATGCACACATGTGTCTTCAGTAATCATGTTGAGAAGGTGAGCATCATAGAATGCCAGTTTCATAGAATAAAGTTTTCTTGCATTTAGGGAGTACTTGAGTGAAGGCCCAATGGCCGACTTCTACCTTAGTACTAAACCTATGAATATGTGCATATAGCTCCATTTCCCTATCATCATATATACATATATTTACCTTTGTAAATGCCTGTATTTAGACCTCTATAAATGCCCTTTTTCTCCTATTTCTTTCTTCTAGTTCCTTTTACTTTCCTCTTTTCATCCTCAGTCTTCATATGGGTTTCAGTAATTTTTCTTGGTTACATTTCTCTTGATCAATCCCTAAGAGGCCTCTCACATCCTCCTTTCCACTGATTTTGGATAACTTGTGGCTCATTTGTCCTTTGGTTGGTCAACCCCACTCCTTTCTCCTAGCTCCCCGTCTCCCATGTCCCCCTGGAACCATCTATCATATTGTTTTCTCCTCCAGACTATTCACCCAATCTATCTTATCTAGATATACCTGCAGAGATAATATGTGCAAAAATAAGACATAGCAAGATGAAGCAACAAAAGAAAACAAAACAATGGCAACTACAACAAAAAACCAATGTCCAGAAAAATATACAAATAAGTAAAAAAAAAAAAAAAACCCTAAAAATAACGATGAAAAGAAAAAACTGCAAAACATTCAAGGTCTGTTTGTTGGCCTCCAAGAGTGTCCTCCGGATCAGTCCAATGGTGTCTCATCCCCTGGCCCCAGGGGGTATATCCTTGGCACTTGTCGGGACTTCCTTGCGCTGCTCTCCCCACTGGTCTGCTACATGTCATTAGTGTTTTGTGTCACTGTGGTGGGGTCAGACTGGGTGCAATCCCAACATTGTGTCTCTAATGTTGTCCCCCTAGGACCTTGGGTTAGCGAGGGACATCTTACTCCATAGTAGAGCCAGCCTTATGTCTCTCTGTGCATTGGCTATTCTGAGTGGGGATATCTGTGCTCCATTCTCTCTTCCTTCCCCTTCATTTGACACAGTGTGCTCTGATCAAGCACGTCCATCTCACTGAGGTGCAGCTTCAGCGTTCTCCTCTATCATAAATTCTTGTGGGGGAAGAGATGCTGTCCACATAGTTGGGATAGCGGCTGGCCCCTCAGACCCCTTCACTGGCTCCCCGTTCTATGCCAACATGCTGTATTCACATCCTGGAACACTGGGTTTGTTTGGTCCCTCTTTCCCTGTGGGGATATAAACAATATGCTCCCTTGGGTGGGTTTGTGCCCTATTCCCCTGCTACACAGTTGCTATCCTCCCCCCCCCCCCCCCCCCCACTTTTTAGTTGGCTACCATGTGTAGTCCTGGATTTGGCCATACTACCTGGACCTACCCCCAGGATTTTTTTGTATACAGTAGTTTGTTCCCTAGATATCCTTTACATTTTTTTAACTTACCTCAGCAAACTCATGCTGTACTTGTCTTTTGCACTTGGCTTACTTCACTTAGCATAATTTCCCTCAGTTCTTCCAATGCAGCTATATGTTTCATGCATTCTTCACTGCTTTTTCAGTGATGTGTAGTACTCCATTCTATGTATGTACCCACAGCCTTTTAATACATTCATCAGTTGATGGAAATTTGGGTTGTTTCTAACTTGCAATTGTGAACTGTGCTACGATGAACATTGGTGCACAGATATCAGGCTGTGGTTTGTTTCTTGATTCTTCTGGTCATATGCCCAGTAGGGGGATTGCTGTGTCATAGGGTAGCTCAATTTCCTTCTGTTTTAGATATCACCAAATCGATTTCCATAGTGGCTCTACATACCTATAGATCCACCAGCAATGGATGAGACTTCCTGTCTCCCCACAGCCCCTCCAACACTTGTTTCTTTCTGATTTTTTGAATTGAGCTATCTTTGAGGGTATAGATGGTATCTCATTGTCGATTTAATTTGCATTTCTATTATGACTAATGATTGAGAACATTTTCTCATATATTTATTGGCCATTTGAACTTCTTCCCATGTGAAACTTCTGTTCAGGTCCTATTCCCAACTCCTCAGTGAGCAATTAGTTTATCTCTTATTGTAAGCTTACAAAATATTGCAGATTTTAGTAATAAGGCCTTTGTCTGATGTGTCATTGCTAAAGATGTTTTCCCAGTCAGTGGGCTCTCTAATTACTCTCTTGATATTTTCTTTCAATGTACACAGGTAATTTAGCTTCAGTCTAACTCACTGGTCAATGTGTGACTCCTCTGTGTTTGTGTTCTTCCCTATTTCTGATAGCCTATGTATTCCATATGCCAAGATTCTCATGTTTGTCTCAATTGCCTCATTAATGAACCTAATTGTTTGGGGTTTACCTCAATGTTTGATCTACCATGAGTTTATTCTTTTGTATGGAGAGAGGTCAGTCTTGATTCGTTTTTCTGCAGGTAGATATCCATTTTTTTCTAAAACCATTTATAAAAGAGGGAATCTGATTCTCATTGATAATTTTTGGGTCCTTATCAAAAATCCATTACCTATATAATGATGTTTCAATTTCTGGGTCTTCAGCTCTTTTCCATTGGTCTGAATATCTTTCTTTATAGCATTACCACACTGTTTTGACCACTGTGGCTGTATAATATGTGCTAAAGTCAGGTAGAGCAACCCTCCCCACACACACACACACACTTTGTCCTTCTTGATGAGTGATAATTCTACACTTCTTTCCTTTCCATATGAAGTTGGTAATCAGTTTTTCCAATTCTTTGAAGAAGGATGATGATATTCATATCAGGATAGCATTTACCTTTTATAGCACCTTGAGCAGAACTGAAATCTTTACTATATTGAGACTTCTTGGCAACTTTTTATGGTGTCATCATGAGTTGACACATCCTTGAGGGCAGTGGGTTTAATTTTGCTTTAGATATAAGTAAATTCATTGGTTGAAACATTTACCAGGGATTCAGCCAAGAATTTGGAGCTTAAAGTTTACTCAGACTTACTTAAAAAGAAAAAGATAGGTGATCTACCTCCAAATAGTACATATTAAATATCTATGTAAGACATATCTATAATGACATACATGGGGAAGTTGGAATTCAGTACATAGCAACTGGATATAAATTTAAAAATAATAAAGCTGAATATATTTGCATACATGCAAACAATATGTCAGCTTTAAAGTATACTCAATAAAGAATACCCCTTTTCACAATGAAATCCTTTTCCAGCAAGTGCTTCAAGTCCTTCTCACTTTCCACAAGCAATATTTTAGCAACCTGCATCAGCCTCTCTGATCATTTGCCCAACATACAGACTGAATGCGTCTAGTGAGAGGATGTAATCCTGACCCATGTCTATCCTGATTTAAAACCTTAATTTGCTTTGCACATTCTACATGACCCCAATGGAATTTCCTGGAATTTCCATTTTTTTCAAACCATAGATTATCCATAGACTGTTATGACCCACACAGTCAATCCCTTTGGCAGAATAAAATTTAAAAAAACCCAAACCATACCTACTCACAGGTAAACATCTTTTGGGTATTCCCTTTATAGCTAAAATCCATCTGACATTGCAAGGGTATCCCTTGTTCCAGGCCTTCTCTGAATCCAGACTGAACCTCTAGCCCTTCTCTGTAATATATTGTTGCAACCATTGTTGAATGATCTTTAGAAAAAATTGCTTTTGTGTGATATCAACAATATTGTTCTATAATTTGAGCACTCTGTTGGGTTCCCCTTCTTTGAAATGGGTACAAGTATGTATCACTTCCACTTAGCCAAGTAGCTGTCATTCAAATTTCCTGACAGATGAATAGTGCTTTCAGTGCTTCATCGGTTGTTGAAACATTGAATGGATATTCTATCAATTCCTGGAGCCTTGTTTTTGTCAAAAGCTTACAGTTCCTCTTAAATCGCCTCCTTTAGCACCACTAGTTCGTGTTCATGTGCTATCTCCTGAAACGTTGAATGTCAGTTTTTGTTTTTGGTACAGTGACAGTGTGCATTCTTTCAATTTTCTTTTGAATCCTTCAGAGTTATTCAATATTTTGCACATTATTTCTTTCTTCCTGAGGCTTGAGATTTTTTCCTATAGTTCTCTCAATTTAAGATATCCTGTGTGTTCTTTTTCACAAAGCAATAGTGAACCACATTCAGTAAGGTAATATGACCATGTGTGTCACAATAGAATTATGATTCAAACTTCCAAATTTTTCAGTACGCAACTGATCGCATTAATTGTTTGCATTAACCAGAGGCTCCAAATTAACTATATTAGAACTATCTAGACCACAAATTAACATCAGTATTATGAGCTAATATTCAAATTCCACAAATGGTCTTACATCATGATGCCCTTTGTCTAATACTGTATTTTTTAATCCCACATTGTATTTATTCATTGTATCCAATCCAAAACAGTTTTTTTCATGAAATGGACACTTTGAAAATAGGGTATTGGTTGATTTTTATTTAATGCTTTGTAAATATTATATTGAAAATAGCACATAAGTCATCTTGTGACTTCAGAGAACATGTCAAGACATAAAACATACTGCAATGTCTTATCACCATGCTATTAATTTTTATGGCTTGGCTTAAGTGATGCCTTTCAGATATCTACAGCCAAGTTACTCCTTTCCATTTTAATTAATAATTAACTTGCAGAATGGCACTTTTAAATTAAGCAAGTATCTTATTTCACTTAATAAAGCTGCCTGCTATTTTATATTCATTGATGTTGTCTGCAAGAATTGTCAATACAATGAATGCCATTTGGTGATTGAGTTAACTTGACTAGAGAAACAAATCCACAGATACTCTGACATAAGTCAGAGTCTGACATTAGTCCATATGTCTGACACTGACCTTCAAAGTTCTCTTCAATCTCACAAAATACATGCAACGATGCCAACTGCAGGAGGAAAGCCAAATCACTGAGGGTGTAAGCATCTCAGCATGGCAGAGGTCTCCACACAGATGCTTCAGCCCCCCCAAGGCTGATCAGGGTAGGTCTAAGTGGCTTCTCCTCAGGGATGTCTCGCAGGGAGTGAACCTTGCCAGCTAAAGCAGGGAACTGGCTAAGGAAGCTGCATCCTGGTCTGAACATCATAGAGTAAGAGACCTGAGAACTAGAAAGGTGAGGCTCACTGAATCATTTATCTCTCTGGCCTTCAATTAACCCCACATGTGTTTATAGGCCAGGTTGACACAATGAACTTTATCACTTTTTTAAAACCTATTTTGATCATGGCTTTCACTTGATTTATAGTTATCTGTATTATACAAAGAAAAATGAACCTAAGCATAGACTTGCAAGACACAGCCTGTATGAGAAAAAAAATACCTCAAGAAAACGGCTCAAGGAACATAAGAATGGAATGAAATATGGCAAGGGGACTGTAAAAGCCAACCTTTGTGCCATAAAAAGTGGGCTGGGAATTGAAAAACAGAACAAATAAGGAATCTTTTCTTTTTTATATCAGTTTTTCTTATAACTCCATGCATCCTGTATCAAGCGCATTTGTACATATGTTACCACCATCATTTTCATAACACTTTCTTTCTACATGAGCCCTCTTTGGTATCAGCTCCTCTTGTTTCCCTTCAACTCTCACCTCCTCACCTTTGTGAATCCTTGATTAATTATAAACCATTATTATTTTCATATCTTACACCGAATGCTGTCTCCCTTAACGACGTTTCTGTTTGACCCCCTGAAAAGAGGGGAAGTTATACAGCAATCCTGAGATATGTTCCCTTCTCCCTCTTCTCCCCCATCTTCCCTCTACCATCATGGTATTGCTACTCTCAATACTGCTTCTTAGGGTAAACTTTATCACGTTATCACAGTGATTTATTTTAGTTTTCATTATTCTTCCCACATTTTAATTTTCATCATTCTTCCATATGTGGAATCTTATTTATTTATTTTTTTTGGCATCACTGCCCTCTGGTGGTCATGGGCGCTACCCAGTGCTGCTCCTGAGAGCCGCCGCTGGATATGAACCGCCAAGCCTGCCAGCCGCAGTCCTGCACTCAACCACTTACACTACCGGGACTCAGCCATGGAATCTAATTCTACAGAAGGGCTCACCTTTATATTTATTTAGTAGTTTATTGAATTAGAATGTAGACTAGTAGACACTAATTTTAATTGCTGGACTAGAATCCATTACTGTCACTTCATAACTCATATTATTCCAGAGCTAACTTCTGAGCATGCTTCCTTGTTGGTTTCTGTGTTTTTTCAACATACTATTATAATGTTTTTGAGCACCTCAATTTTTTTAATTAATTAATTTTTTTCCAATCATTTTATTGGGGGCTCATACATTGATTTTCACAATATATAAATAAGCATACTCATCAAGCACCCTCTCATGTCCACTTCTATTATTGTTTTCCAATCGTCCACCTTTTCCCTTAAGCCCCTAGAATCGGCTTTTTCATTCCTTCCCCTCTTCCCCTGGTCTCTCTTCCCCTCCAACCCTCAATACTTTATACATTGTTGTTTTGTCATATCATACACTGCCACTGCCCGACATCTCCCCCAACCCACTCCTTTGATGCCCGTCCTTCAAATAGAGCTTGTGTATATATCCTTGCTGTTGTTTAGGCAGATAAAAAGCACCTTAGCTTTTGTGCTCTCCTCGTTTCAGTCCTGAAATCAACTTTTCTTTTTTTATCGGAGATGTCCTTCTTCTGTTTTTCTGAAAAGCTATTCTCACAGACATTCTTTGAGTTCTAGCTCTGTTCATACACCATAAGGCATCATTTCTATGGGGGCATTATTGCTTTTAGTCTTTTCTCAGAGAATTGATCTAGGAATTATATGTTTTTTTTTAATTTCAAAATAAACTTTGAATTTATCCATTTACACAGACATTTAAAATAATGAATTCAACCCAATGCCAGAGTGCTTAGCTTACAAATCCCTTTTCTTTATTTTAAACTCTTTCTTTTTACCATTGAAAAAAACTGGTTTTCAATATTCATGATAGATAAACCTGATTTTTTTAATCCTATTATAGATGTAGCAGTTTTAAAATGTTTAACTCATGTCATTTTGCTTTATATATTTACCATTTAGCATAAATTGTGCATTCATTATTTTTTGTCTTTAGATTTTCATTATATAGTCAAGTTATTGTTTTTTATAGTTAGGAAATTAACACATTTTTCATCACCCTTTTTTACATATATTTTTGTAACCTATTTGTTACATATTCACTCTCATTTTTTATTATATGTATGTTATTTTGGTCCCCTCCACAATACCCTATTACTTTACTGAATTATTTTAAAGAAAGGATGCTTTCAAGTTAGTTTTGTTCTAGATTTTCAAAACTTCAAGTTTACTATTATATCCTTGTCTAATAGTGATACTTTTGTTTCTACTCTATAGACTAGTATAATCATAGTGCATTTATTCTATAGCATTGTATTAGCCTGGGTAGGCTGAGGAACAAATTTCATAAACACGCACATAGATATAAGAAAAGGTTTATATACAAGAGGAACAGGATATTGAGCCCAGTCCTGTTCAAAGTCATAAGTCCAATAATAACCCATATGCCCGAAATCAGTCTATAAAGTCTCCTTCCAACTCACGAAGTCACAGGTCAGTGGGTGCAGAATCCCAGCACTGGCAGGGGTTTCCACATGGCTCCTTGCTTCCAGGGCTCAGGGTCCATCAACAGCAGAAGCAACTCATCGCTGGCAAAGGTCTCCATGTGACTGCCCCTGCTTCAGAGGTCTGGATCCATCAGGGAAAAGCCGTGTGGTCTCTCCACTGGCTCCTCCAGCTTCTCAGACGCTGCCATCTTGTCTTGTCCATGATTCATCGTCTCTGAGACTAAATCCCAACAACTAGGGAGATAGCTTCTCATCTTCACAAGGGAAATCTCATGAGATTTTCCAGACATATCAGGAGAAAGCCATGCCCACACAGAGGCCTCGTTGGCTACTCAATGGCTATCTCCAGATTAACAGGCTAGACTCCACCCCTACATCCCAATCATGAAATTAACATAAGCACATGACTGCAACAAGAATATTTAATAAGCATAATAAATCATGTATATCTTCAAACATTTAATGGCAAAGTAATTTTCAACATGTCACTATTAGTATTAATACAAATCTGAGTGGATTTTAGTTTAAAGATTTCCTTTATTCATTTCATAGAAAGCTCTAACCTTCAGCCTTACACTTGGATGATAACTAGAAAAGTATAGTAAACATACAATTTCACTTTTATTAAAATGTTTGGGGAAGCCTTAGGCAGATCTGCATTTATCTAAAGTGCAAAAGAATTCTGTTGGTTTTTCTTTGTAACTCAGTAGCATAAAAGCAGGGGAGTACAGTGCAGCTCCTTACTACAACATCAACAGAATATTATTCAATAACATTTTGATTAATTTCTGTTATGCATATATATTGCATTAATGATAAAATGATACTTTATTAGAATGTTCTTATTACATAAAACATCTGAGAATACTCACTCAACTAATGACTGATGATAGTCACACACCAATATTTCTGTTCTCTTTTGTTTTTAAGAGAGCAAAGTTCTCATTGTGAGGGTTCCAACCTCATGAAACAATGATCTTCCTCCCTTTCTCACTTCTAGCATCAGCACACCTGGACACTTTGGCTCTCAGAATCAAAGGTATCTCTATAAATGTGACTTCGTTCTATTTACACCTTCAAAAATGGAATGATTCAAACATAATTAGGATACAGCTGTTTCTGGATATTGTGGGAAGAGCTTAACTTTCTCATTTGTACCTGCTTGCCATAATGGCCATAGACTCATTTGCATTCTCTATGTACCGTTCGAAGGAAAGTGAGAAGATGACCCTTGGTCAGTCAGCATGACAAACATCATATTAACTCTTAGAAATGAGGGAATATGGGAAATACTTTATACTATAGGTTACATGAGGTGCCCTGATTATCTGGACCAGCGCTATCTCTGCTCCCCATGGCCACAAATAATTACACTGAAGTCTGTGTTAAAGCTGCTGCTTTTCTATGGTTGACTGAGTGCTAGGAAAATTGAGGCATGTGGAAACATTGGATATATTTTACTACTGAAAAATCTCTTCATAATAAATGAATATCATATAGTGCTTTCTATTTGAGATAGGGAAAATGGTACTAGTTGTTCTGAGAAGACCTAAACTAAGATTTTTTAAAGCCATAATTAAAAAACATATAAGCTATTTCTACTTTCATTAGCAATATCTGATCAGATATAGAAGGTGTGGCATTCCAGTGAAAGACAAAATGCCAAGAAAAGAATGCATCCTTTCTAAATTTCTGAATATTGAGATTTGATTCACAATTAGGTGTCTAACTTTTTCGTGAATCTGAGAGAGAAAAATAAATGAAAACAAAATACCTTTCTGACTTATGCCAGGAGAAGTCAAAAAAGTATTGACTCAAAATAATGCAAATCTTTATTATATAAAAACATAGAAGTGGGAAGCATTTATTTCTTGATATATGCTCCATCTCTGTACTTCTCAAGATAGTATTCCATTGTGTTAGTCTGGATAGACTAGAGGAACAAATTCATAAGCACTCATATGCGTATAAAAAGAATCTTATATACAAGAACAAGTGTACATTAAGAAAACATCTGGACCCAGTACAGTCCAAGGTCATAAGTCTGATATTAGTCCATATGTCCAATACCATCTATAAATCCCTCTTCACACTCATGAATCACATGCATTGATGCCAAATGCAGACTGATCAGAAACTACTAAGTAGAAAGTCTTTGGATCCAGTGGTGATGGAAGCATCTCAGCGCTGGCAGGAGCCTCTCTGTGGCCTCTCTGGCTTCAGATGTCTGGTTGTATCCAGGTGACTTCTCTGGCTCAGAGCACTAGCCTCCATGTGGCTTCTCTTCAGGGATGTCTAGCAGGAAATGACAGGATGTCTTGTCAGGAGAAAGTCTCCCAATTCCAAGAAGGAAGTGCCAGAATTCTCATAGGAGTAGGCCATGCCCACACAGAGGTCTCATTGGCTATCTCAAGATTGACAGGCTAGACTCCAGCTCTACACTTTCAATCCTCAAATTGACACCAGATTAGGTGATTACCACATCCAACTACCTCTTTCTGTTTCTGGAATCTTTGATAAAAACCATTATCAAAACTCCAGTTTGGACCTCCATGAGGAACTCAAATAATAATCTTTGAATTTTGAAAAGAAAACGAAGTCCGGAGGACAATAGGGTGAATGTGACAAGGTTTGCTTATTGAATTTTCATGGAAAGCCCTTGCTGCCCTCAAAAATGAGTAGGAACATTGCGACCATGAGGGGGATTCAGTGCAGCTTTCTGATACTTTAATAAGCAAGGTAGCTCTTTATTTTCTTTTAACTTCTTCGTACGCCTCCAAGATGATCTTATTGACTTTGAGAAAGTCAATCAAGATTACACTTTTGGGGGTTACAAAATATTCACTATAAAATTCTGAGCTGAATTCTTTACTTTCCATTAAATTCCCCAGCTCACGCCCTCAGAAGTCATTTTTTAATGCACCTTGTTGGGAGGTGTCACTGTATTACCTCCCTGCAATGTCTACCCCCTCCACTCCTTTAACACCAGCTATTCCTCCCGTTGCAGCAAAGTGAGTTCCGATCTCAGAAACTCGCAGAAAACTACCTGGTCCTGTAGAATCACTGCGAGTTTGGTTTTGGTTTGCGCCTTCCCAGAGCACTTTCTACATCTCTGTTGGGTTTGATATTTTGTTTCAATAATAATTCATTGCAATTCTCTGTTGAGTTCAATCACTCACAGGCAATATGCATCATTAGGAGTTTTAGAAAGGGAGTTTATGGGTTAAAATCCAGGAGCAGAGATACTTGGGACAGAGTTCTTCCTGGCAGGACTGTCTCCTCTCAACTATGCCCTCTTTGTTGGCCTCATAGCAATATGGTCCCTTGTCCTCTGCCTGCACAGACCGTGCTACAGAGCTCTTTTAACTCTGTGAATAAATGTTCTAAGGGCAAGCCCAAGACTGACTCCAAGGTGCCCAACTCTAACTCCCCAAATAAGTGCTTGAAGATACTTTATTCAGTGAGCAAGCATCCTAATCAAAGTCAATCACCTTTACTAAGAACATGAATCGCGAAGCCCAGTTGCCGGTTCCACTCCTAGACTCTCATTTCCGCAGCTGCTCCTTGCCACCCCTGTGGTGCGTCCCTGGGATCCTCTAGTGTTCTGCTCCTGGATCTCGGAGTCTCCATATGCCGGTGTCTCCAGATTCAAAGAACGTGCTTCACTTCTTGCTCTTCTGTCTTCCTAGTCGGGAGACTTTCACTCTGCTGCTGGATTCCTTCTTTAGAGTTTTAAGCTTTTAAAATCACCTTGAGGTTTGTTAACAAGCATTCACAATGGAATCCTATAATACTAGTAGCATCTTTAGTCACCTTTTCTTACTCATACCTGGGGTGGGGGGGAGGCTTCCAGTGGGACTTAAAAAATACTATGGTTAGAAGAACCACATTAATTAATTAATTAATTTATTTATTTATTTTATTTTATTTTAGGCATCACTGCCCTCAGGTGGTGAGAGTAGGAGGCCCAGCCTTTGCTCCTGGGAGCTGGAATTGAACCTCCATCCCAGTGGGCCGCAGTCCTGCGCACAACCACTACGCCACCGGGGCTCAGCCCAGAAGAACCACATTAAATGATAAATGATTCACTGCAACGCACACAGGCGTAAAAGCCTTTGCGCAGGGCCGGATTCAGCCAATTTGCACAGGTTCCTCAGAACGGAGTCCTTATTTTTTTGGTTGAGTTTGGCAAGCAAGTCCTTAAAATGGCACCTATAAACAGGGTTCTGTCTAACGTGGGTGACTGCACCACAGCCCAACATGGAAATCGCAAATTTACAATCTTGACTCTTTTTTGGCATTCATCAGTGCAGCGGTGTGTTCTATGCGTTCATAATAACGTTCCTTCTGTCTATATGTATAAAAACTTAGAATTATCCTTGTAATATTTTTCTATGTTTCCATTCTTTTGCCACTATTACTTCCTTGTGGAAAAGATCCAATTAGCAGATAAAGTAGAACTTTTAAAAGCTGACATGCTGTGAGTAGTATTTGGAACAAGACTGAATGGTTTCAGCAAATTGGTCTAGCAACCTCTCCCTTCAGCAGTATGGTATCAGAGAATAAATTTAATAGACATATTTTAAAAAACCTACCCCTATCCTAATAATTGATTAATTTGTCATTTTCCTTTATTATAACTTTAAATTGGAATTATTCAATTCAGGTCAATCATTATTTTCCTCAATGACAAGTTAGTTGCGTCATTCATTGTTTATCACAATATATACATATTTTTATTTCTTGTTGTCACCTATGAAAACTTCCATAGGGGGATGGTATAAAAGATATATTTTTAGTTTTTTATATACCAGGTGAATTTAAGAGAGTAAAAAAACTCAATTAGCAACCATGTAAGAACATTCCAATTTTTGAGTCAATCCCTGTGCTCTACCTAATCATATTCGAATTAATAACATGTGACACTGTTATACTTGCATTGTACCTTCTCTGTTAGGTAATTGTCGTCCGCCCTTTTCTTGATATTTTAGACCTCAGATTCCCTAAATTATTATAGAGGTTCCACTTAAACTTTATTTCTGGAATTTAATTCTTCTTAAGGAAGATGACTTTCTTGTCCTTTGCAAATAGATTCCATACCATAATTTGGGGTCCTCATTCAATATCTTAGATTTTTGTTTTAAAAGTAGTATGTATGGATCATGATGGGAGTTGTATGAGTCCTCAATGAAACAATTTATTTAAAAAAAGAAGGGGGAAGGGCTGAGCCCTGGTGGTATAGTGGTTGTGTGTGGGTCTGCAGCCCACAGGGGTGGTGGTTCAAATCCAGCAGCAGCTCTCCAGGAGCAAGACTGGGCTTCCTACTC